>CAKNXH010002351.1:59256-80795 GCA_932178445.1 Andricus quercusramuli | reverse complement strand
AAATAAAAAAATGACAAAATAATAAAAATAATAACACAAAAAAAATACAAAAATAACATCCTAAATCTTAAATCTTCCAGATATTTTCGAAATTTGTAGAATTATTAAAAAAATTATAACAATGTTTTGAATGATTTTCAAACTTTTTCGAATTTTATTATTAAAACTTAATTTTTCCAAATAAAAAGCAATAAAAAATGTTCCCGAAAATCTCGAGGAATTTTTTATTTTCATTAATTTGTATTTTTTTACTTTTATTTTTATTTTCTTGATTCTCTCAAACTTCTCAAAAAGCTTCCAAATTTGTTTCGAAAATTTCAAAAGTACACATTTTGTTTAAAATGTTGGGAAATGTTTTCAAACTTAAATCATTTTTCTGAGTTCTGAAAAAATAAAAAACTTGCCTTCAAATCTTCCAGATTTTGTTTTAACAATTATCGAAATCTTGTGAAATGTTGAAATTTATTGAAAATAGTATCTTAAAATTAATATTTCAAAATGAAGAGGCTGTTTAAATCATCTCATGAATTATGAAACATATTTTTGATTACCGTAAAACCTTCAAATTTTTTTTCCAAATTTCGTATAAGATTTTGCAATCTTGCTAATAAAAAGATTTTGTTTAAAAATCTTTCTCATTCTCTTCCGAAATTTTATAAAATAATTCAAAATCTCTTGAAACATTTGTAAATTTTCTCTTAAAATTTATTTTCAAAATAAAAAATCGTTTTAAATTTTCTCAGGAATTTTAGAAATTTTTTTTCTTGAAGCCTCTTAAACTTCTCAAAAATCTTCCAATTTTTTTTTCAATATCATCCAAAATTTACATTTTATTAAAAATTTTTTGAAATATTTTCAAATTTCAAATTATTTGGTTAACCATTTTCAAAATTTTTGAAAATTACAAAAATTGCCTCAAACTCTTCCAGAATCTGTTATGACGATTTTATAAATCTTTTGTAATCTTTCAAAATCCTTTGTCATCTTTTGAAATGTTTTCAAATATTCTCTTAAAATTAATTTTCAAAAATAAAAAATCAGTTTAAATATTCCCAAGAATTCTAAGAAAATTTTTAATTATCGTGAATGCTTTTAAAATCCTTAAAAATCATCAAAAAAAATTTTCCAAATATTTAAAAATGTAAATTTTTGAAAACTTTTGAAATATTTTCAACTTTTGAATCAATTTTCAATCTTTTTGAAATTTCGAAATATCTTAAACTTACTAGTATTTTCTATCAATCTTTGTAATCTTACTAGTTGAAAGATTTGGCTTGAAAATCTTTCATATTCTCTTTCGAAATTTTCGAAAATAATTTAAAATCTTTCTAAATCTCTGTCAATTTTCTCTGGAAATTTTATTTTCGAAATAAAAGTTCATTTAAAATTTTCTCAGGAATATTAAGAAAGTTTTTTTATTTTCTAGAAGCTTTTCAAATTTCTTAAAATAATCTTAAGTTTTTTTCGAAATCTTCCAAAATTAGATTTTATTTGAAATTTTGGGAAAACTTTCCAAACTTGGAATCAATTCTTAACCATTTTCAAAACTTTCAAACCTCCGAAAAATCTTTGAAAATCCTTAAAATTTTTCCAAAATTGTTTTTGAAATTTTGAAAAATGAAGAAACTTGCTTTGAAATCGTCCAGTTTCTGTTTTGACAATAAATATTGGAAGTCTTTTGAAATGTTTTTAATTTTTTCTAAATATTCTCAAAAAATTAATTTTTCAAATGAAAAATCAGTTAGAATTAGCCCATGAATTTTGAAAAATATTTTTTATTGTCGTGGAACCTTTCAAAATTGGTTCTTTTAAATTGTTTATGAAACTTTGTGATCTTGATAGTTGAACATTTTTTCTTCAAAATCGTTCACGTTCTTTTTCGAAATTGTAAGCAAAATCAGTTTAAAAATTATGCCAAGAATTTTAAGATTCTTTAAGAAATCTCTAAGAAGTTTTTAAAAACTTTTTTGAAATTCTTCAAAGTTTTGAATCAATTTTGAATATTTTTAAAACTTTTGAATATCTCTTAAACTTGATCGAATTAAAAAAAAATTGTAATCTTGCTATTCGAACATTTTTGCCTTGAAATCGTCCACATTCTTTCTCGAAATTTTAGGAAATAAATCAAAATGTTCAAAAATATTCGTCAATTTTCTCAACAAATTAATTTTAAAAATAAAAAATTGGTTTAAATTATCCCATGAATTTTAAGAACTATTTTTGTTACCGTGAAAGCTTCCAAAATTTTTTCTTTTTAATTTGTTATACAATTTTGTTTTCTTGCTAATTGCACATTTTTTCTTTAAAATCTTTTACATTCTTTTTCTAAATTTTTGGAAATAAATAAAAATGTTTTTAAATATTCAGCAATTTTTCCTTAAAATTGATTTTTCAAAATAAAAAATTAGTTTAAATTATCCCATGAATTTCGAGAAATATTTTTTATTATTGTGGAACCTTCCAAAATTATTTTTAAATTTCTTATAGAACTTTGGTATCTTGCTCATTGAACATTTTGTCTTTAAAGTCGCCCACATTCTTTTTCGAAATTTTAGGAAATAAATAAAAATTTTCTCAGGAATTTTAAGAAAGTTTTTATTTTTTATTTTCTTAAAGCCTTTTGAATTTCTTACAAAGCTTCAAAATTTTGTTTGAAATCCTCAAAAATTTACATTTCATTTAAAAAGTTTGGAAATATTTTCCAACTCAAAATCGTTTTTTCACCATTTTCAAGACTTTTAAAACTTCAAAATATCTTTTAAAATTCTTCGAATTCTTTCAAATTTTTTTCTTGAAATTCTGAAAAATTAAAAGACTTGCCTTCAAATCTTTCAGATTCTATTTTGACAATTTTAGAAATCTTTCAAAATGCTAAAGATTTTTTAAAATATTATCTTAAAATCAATTTTTTTAAATAGAGAATCAGTTTCAATTATCCCATGAATTATGAGAAATATTTTTCATTATCGTGAAATCTTTTGAATATTGTTTTCAAATTTTTTTGTAAAATGTTTAAGTCTTGCCAGTCGAAAGATTTTGCTTAAAAATCTTTGCCATTCTTCTTCGAAATTTTAGAAAAAAAATTTTAATCTTTCGAAATCGTTGTCAATTATCTCTCTAAATCTATTTTCGAAACAAAAACTTAGTTTAAATTTCCCACGAATTTTATAAGGAAGTTTTTTTATTTTCTTCAAGCCTTTTAAACTTCTTTTTTTTTTAAATCTTCACAAATTTACATTTTGTTTCAAAATTTTTGAAATATTTTGAAATTTTAAATTACTTTTTTTAAAACTATTTTTAACTATTTTTTAACTATTTCTGAAGAATTACAAAAATTTTTTAAAATTTTCCGAAAATTGTTATGAAGATTTTAGAGACCTTTGTAATCTTTTAAAATCTGTTGTCCTCTTTGAAAATGTTTTTAAAATCTGTTTCAAAATTATTTTTGCATAGTAAAAAATTAGTTAAAATTTCCTCATGAATTCTAAGAAGATTTTTTTATCATATTGAATCCATTCCAAATCCTTGAGAAGCTTCAAATTTTTTTTCTAAATATTCAAAAATGTAAAATTTTAAAACTTTTGAAGCAATTTCAAGTTTCAAATTAATTTGGAATATTTTCAAAATTTCGAAATGTCTTAAACTTTTACGCATTTTTTATAAATCTTTGTAATATTGCTGTTTGAAAGATTTTGCTTGAAAATTTCTCCCATTATTTAAAAAATAAAAAATCAGTTTTCATTTTCCCAGGAATTTAAAGATTTTTTTTATTATCTTAAAACCTTTTAAAATTCTAAAAAAGCTTTATAATTTATTTATTTTTTTTTTTTTAAATTTTATTCTAAATTTTATTTTTAAAATATAATTTAGATAACCTTACATTTCTCATAAGCCTGAAGTCTGCAGACTTTTTTTCAAATGGCAAAAAAAATTAAAGCTTCATCCAATCATAAATACGAGTTTCCGGACAACAATAGTTTTAAATTCTTTCGAGTTATTTCGAGATGGTTCGAGAAATAATCGAAAATGGCGTCATGCGCTTCTTAATAAATGACAAGTAGCAAAAGCGCGCTACGCGCGCGCATGCGTGTTTTTCGAAATATCTAACGAGATGCTTAATTTTTTGGATCAAAAATAAACAATTTTTGAAATCAAAAACTTGAATAAAACATTTGAAATAAATACAAAATTTTTTTTAAAGCTTTCAGATATGTCAAAAAAGTATAATTTTTCATTTTTCAGCATTTTTAACAATTTTAGGATGAATTCGAGTCAGTTTGAAAGATATTTAGGAATTTCAAAAGTTTGGAATATACATATCTCTTAAACTGACTCGAATTATTCCTAAAATTTTGAAACACCTTTTTCCAAGTTATAAAAATTGCCCTCAAATCTTCTAGATATTTTCGACATTTGTAGAAATATTTAAAAATTATAATAATATTTTGAAATGTTTGACAACTTTTTCAAATTGAAGAAAAAAATAGTTTTTCAAAGGTTCGAAATTATTTTCAAAATCTTAAAAAATTCACATTTTGTTAAATATTTTTGACAATTTTTCCAAACTTAAAATCATTTTCAAACCATTTTAAAAACTTGGAAACCTTCTTAATATCTATTAAAATTCTTAGAATTCTTCCAAAATTTTTGTTGTAATTCTGAACAATTAATATTTCATGATCGTGAAACTTTTTTAACAATTTTCTCTTAACATTTATTTTTATAATGGATAATCAGTTCAAATTTCCCCAGAAATTTTAAGAAAGTATTTTCATTTTCTTGAAGCCTTTCAAACTTCTGCAAAAGCTCCGAAATTTTTCTCGAAAACTCCCAAAATTTAAATTTTGTTTTAAATGTTTTAAAATATTTTCAAATTTTGCAGTCTTGTTAATGGAAAGATTTTGCTTGAAAATCTTTCCCATTCTTTTTCTAAATTTCAGAAAATAATTTTAAATCTTTTGAAATCCTTGTCAATTTTCTCTTGAAATTTATTTTCAAAATAAAAAATTAATTAAAATTTTCCCATGAATTTTAAGAAAGTTTTTTTAATTTCTTGAAGCCTTTCAAACTTCTTAAAAAGTTTCGAATTTTTTTTTAATCTTCCATAATTTACATTTTGTTTACAATTTTTTGAAATATTTTCAAATTAAAAATTGTTTTTTCAGCTATTTCCAAAACTTTCGAACGTTCTAAATATCTTTTGAAATTATTAGAATTTCTCAACAATTTTCTTCAAATTCTGAGAAGTTACAAAAATTGCCTTACAATCTTCGAGAATCTGTCATGACGGTTTTATAAATCATTTCTAATCTAATATTATTTGAAGAGAAAATTGACAACGATTTTCAAACTTTTTGAATTATTTCCTAAAATTTCGAAAATAAATGTGGCCGATAAAAAGCAAAAATTTTTAATTAGCGAGATTACAAAGTTTTATAAAAAATTCGAATAATTTTAAGAAACATTCAGCAAATTGGAAAAGTCTCAGAATAAATTTAAAAATTGGAAGCAGTTCAAAAAAGTTTTGAAAATTTTATATTTTTGAATGTTTGGAAATAATATTTTTGAAGCTTCCTAAGGATTTTAGAAAGTTTCACGATTATGAAAAAATTCTATTAAATTTCATGGGAAAATTCAAAATGATTTTTTAGCCTGAATAATTAACTTTTAAAGAATATGTGAAGGGATTTGAAAAGATTTCAAAAGACTCACAAAATTATCAGAACAGAATCTGGAAGGTTTCAAGGCAATTTTAACAAAATTTTCAGAATGTTGAGAAAAATTTGGAGAATTTCGAATATTTTTAAAAGATATTGAGAAGGTTTAGAACTTATGGAAACTTAAAAAAAAATTGAAATTTGAAAAGATTTCGAAGAATTTCAAAAAAAAAAAAGTAAATTTCTGAAGATTTTGAACAAATTTTCAAAGCCTTTTCAGACGTATGAAAGGCTTCAAGAAAATAAAAAACTTTTTTAAAAAATACTGCGAAAATTGCAACTGATTTCATTTTTAAAGCAATACATTTGAAGAGAAAATTGACAAAGTACTTTTCAAATTTCAATTTTTTTCTTCGAAGTTTCCATAACTTTTAAACCTTCTGAAAATCTTTTTAAATTATTCGAACTTTTCCAAATTTTTCTTTAAATTCTGAAAATATTCAAAAATTGCCTTCAAATCTTCCAGATTTTGTTATGATAATTTTGTATGTCTTTTGAAATCTTTTCAAATCTCTTTGAATATTCTTTGAAATATTCCAAAAATTAAAAACAAAAGTTAATTTTTGAAGATTTTGAAACAAGTTTCAAAGCCTTTTAAGAAGTATGAAAGGCTTCAAGAAAATAAATAACATTTTTCAAAATTCCTGGGAAAATTTTCAATCATTATTTACTTTCAAAAATGAATTTTCAAAGAAAATCTAAGAAGGTATCAGAATATTTAAAAATATTTTTGCCATAAATATCTTTTGAACTGATTCAAAGTTTTCCTAAAATTTTGCAAAATCCTGAAAAATAAAAAAATTATACTTTTTCTACTTATCTTGAATCTTTGAGTGTTTTTTAATTTTTCCAAGAATCCTAGGAAAATCATATATTTATGAGACCCTAAAAACAAATTAACAAAAAAACTTAGAAAGTAAATGTTTAATTGATGTTTATTTTGTATTCAAAATTATTTATCCTTTAAAATGACAATTAGAGTGACATTTTTTTTCAGGACATAAAAATGCTTTTTGATAAAAAATTGAAAATCGTTGAAAATTCGTCTTTTTAATTTGCAAATTAATCTCTTTTTATTTAGAATTCAACCATTTTGTTGGAAACTCGTCTTCGTTAGTGAAAAATGCAACTGGTTGAAAATTAATCTTTTTTTATTAAGAATTCATCTATTCAGATGACAATATATTTATTTTGTTAAAAATCCGTCTTCTTGGTAGAAAATAAATCTTCTTGGTTTGTTTTGGTTTATGATTCAGCAATTCTGTCCAAATTGATAACCATTCCACGGAAAAATAATTAAAAGTGTCAAGTTGAATCCTCGACAAAAAAGGTTAATTTTCAATCAGTTGCATTTTTAACAGGAAAACAAAAATTTTCAACACTATAGTCGTTGAATCTTCAACAAAAACAGATTAATTTGCGATCCAAAAAGACGAATTTGCAGCCAAATAGTTTAAATTTTATCTTAAGAAGGATTTTTCAGTCATGAAAAAAATTCACCCAAATCAGTACTTTTTGGGGATGAATAATTTAAAATGCAAAATAAAAATCTCGAACAAAAATTTCTTTCTTAAGTTTATTTATTTATTTGTTTTTGAAGTTGACTGAATATATAATTTTTCTTAGATTCTTAAAAAATTCAAAATCCTTTTTTACGCTTTCAGATATGTAAAAAAAGTATCATTTTTTATTTGTCAGGGCTTTGAAAAATTATAGGAAAAATTTCTGCAAGTTTAAAAGATATAGAAGTTTGGAAGATTTATTAAACTGACTTGAAATATTGCTAGAAGAATATTTCACAATTGAAAGAGTTACCCTTAAATATTCCAAATATTTTCGAAATTTGTAGAAATATTTTAGAACGTTTTTATGCTTTGTCAAGTTTTCTTTAAATACTAATTTTTTTAAATAAAAATTGATTTAAAATATTCTCAGGAATCTCAAGAAAGTTTCTTTATTTTCTAGAAGCCTTTCAAATTTCTTAAAATAATCTGAAGTTTTTTTCGAAATCTTCCAAAATAAAATTTTATTTGAAATTTTGGTAAAACTTTTCAAACTTGGAATAATTTCTTAACCATTTTAAAAACTTCCAAACCTTCGAAAAATCCCTAGGATTTTTCCAACATTTTTCTTGAAATTCTGAAAAATGAAGAAACCTGCTTTGAGATCCTCCAGTTTCTGTTTTGACAACAAATATTGGAAGTCTTTTGGAATGTTTTAAATTTTTTCTAAATATTCTCAGAAAATTAATTTTTCAAAATGAAAAGTCAGTTAAAATTAGCCCGTGAATTTTGAGATCTTGCTAGTTGAACATTTTTGCTTCAAAATCGTTCACGCTCTTTTTCGAAATTGTAGAAAATAAATAAAAATGTTTTCGAATATTCGTCAATTTTCCCTTAAAACTAATTTAAAAAAAAAATAAATAAAAAATCAGTTTAAATTTTGCCAAGAATTTTAGGACATTTTTTTATTACGTAAAACCTTCCAGAATGGCTAAGAAGTTTAAAGAAAATTTTTTGAAATATTTTCAAGTTTTGAATATTTTTGAAACTTTTGAATATCTTTTAAACTTGATCAAATTTAAAAAAAAAATGTTGTGATCTTCTTTTTCGAACATTTTTGCCTTAAAAAATACCATATTCTTTCTCATAGCAAATAAATCAAAATGTTCAAAAATATTCGTCAATTTTTCCTTAGAATTAATTCTTAAAAATAAAAAATTAGTTCAAATTATCCCATGAATTTTAAGAACTATTTTTTGTTATCGTGAAACCTTCCAAAAATTCTTCTTATTAATTTCTTATTAAACTTTGTTTTCCTGCTAATGTTTTTGAATATTCAGCAATTTTCCCTCAAAATTCATCTTTCGGAATAAAAAATTAGTTTAAATTATCCCATGAATTTTGAGAAATATTTTTTATTATCGTGATATCTTCCAAATTTGTTTTTTCAAAATTCTTATAAAATTTTTTAATTTTGCTTCAAATATTCGTCAATTTTCCCTTAAAACTGACTTTTAAAAATAAAAAATCAGTGTAAATTTTTCCATCAATATTAGGACATTTTTGACAATTGTAAAACCTTCCAAAATCTTTAAGAAACTTCGAAATTTTTATTTCCAAATATTCAAATATGTAAGTTTTTTTAAAACTCACATTTTCAAATATTTTCCATTTTTGAATTTATTTTGGATATTCTTAAAACTTCTAAATGTTTCTTAAACCTGATCGAATTTTTTATAAATCTTTGTAATCTTGCTAATTAAAAGATTTAGTTTGAAAATTTTTCCCACTCTTTTTCGAAATTTTAGAGAATAATTAAAAATCTTTCGCAAATCTTTTCAAATTTCATATTATTTTTCAATCATTTCTAAAACAGTCAAACTTTCTAAATATCCTTGAAAATTATTTGAATTTTTCCAAACATTTTCCTAAAAGTATGAAAATTAGAACAAAATGCTTTCAAATCTTCCAGATTCTGTTTTGACAATTTTGGAAATCTTCCGAAATAATTTAAAGTCCTCTTGAATATTCCCTCAGAAATAATTTATCAGATTGAAAAAATAAGTTTAAATTATTCCGTGAATTTTCACAAATATTTTTTATCATCGTGAAATCTTTCTAAATGCTTTAGAAGCAGGAGCATTTTTGTTTTCAAATATTCAAAACTGTACATTTTTTCAACTTTTTCAGAATCTTTTCAAGTTTTAAATTAATTGCGACTCTTTTTAAAATTTCTAAATGTCTTTTAAACTTGATCAAATCCTTCTATAAAACTTTGTGATCTTGCTTATTGGAAAAATTTGCTTTAAAATCGTTTATATTCATTTTTGAAGTTTTTCGAAAATAATTTAAAATGGTGTGAAATCCACATCAATTTTCTCTTAAAACAAACTTTTTTCAAACAAACATTTTTTCTCAATTAACCCATGAATTTTTGAAAATATTTTTTATTATCGTGAAATCTTTCTAAATGCTTAAGAAGCTTCAACATTTTTATTTACAAATATTCGAAAGTGTACATTTTTTTTAAAATTTTAAAAATCTTCTTGAGTTTTAAGTTAATTTTGAATCTTTTTAAAACTTCTAAATGTCTGTCAAACTTGATAAAAAATTTTTATTAAACTTTGTAATATTGTTCATTCAAAAATTTCTTCTATGACCATGTAGATTTCGAAGTCCATGTTTATAACGATTTCACGAAAAAAACAATTAAAATTTTCGAATTTAACGGATTATAATAGTTTCCCGAAGAGTCTTTGTACGACGAATTTTCTCAGTTTGTTTAAAAAAACATAAGAAATTGACCATAGCAACGACGAAAGAAATTTAAAGTCTTGAAGTTTGTTATCTTTCTTTTTCAAAACACAAAATAGAAGGACAGCTCTAACCAATCATAAACACGAGTTTCCGGACAACAGTAGTTTTAAATTGTTTCGAGTTATTTCGAGATGGATCGAGAAATAATCGAAAATGGCGCCATGCGCTTTTTAATAAAAGGATGATTTAGTGCTAAGATTTATTTACAAATTTTAATTCGGTAAAAATATGAAATATTAGGTAATTTCAAACTGTTAATTTTTTTTCATCATTATTAATTGGTACATAAACGCAAAGTTTTTTAATAGAACATTTTGTGCACTTTAATTTTGAATTTCTTTCTTTAGAATTGTTATTAAATTTCAATCCAAATTAATAAAAGTTGATGCAAAAATGATAATTAAAAATGAATACTTTTAATTGGTAATCAAGTCTATAAGGCGTGATCATTCATACAATTTATCGTCTCTGTGCTCATTAATCAATAAAAGTCGATTTGAGATGATTCAAAATTTATGGCTGCATCAATTTGTTTGTCAGCCGATATCATTGACTCATAACACATGTTCATGGATGGTCATAATGAATAGATAAAATCTGTTCTTATTTTGACAAAAATTATCGCAATTTTCGACAATTGGCATTAAAATCATTGGGTTATCAAGAAATACGTAAGATTCATTTTGCATCATAAGATTGTTATTGTTATTATTTAATATTTACCTCAAAAATCCTTTTAAAAAATGCATTAAAGCTAGTTTTATGGGTTGCAACAAATTTCAAGAAAAAATTAATTAATTGCTTCCTCGATGTTTGCACATGTCTTCGATTTCACATTCTTTCAAAATATTCTGACGAGATTAAGTTGTTTCATCTTCTTTTTTCTTTCGTAATGATATTTTCGCCTTATTCGGATAATATTGCGATATATATGGACATCTTGGTTACGAAAAACGGGAAATAAATCCAAGCACGTGCAGAAAAAAAATACATTTTAGTAACTTTTTATTTTTAGTATTCATAATTTATGACATTCAATTATTTAATGAGAATATAATTAATTTAGCAATAATATCTTCTTGAAAAATAATTACAGCATTTTATTATCCAACAAAAGTTTGCTTCCTTATATGAATAAATAAATATTGAATAAGAATAAGAAATTTAAAAAAATATTGCATAAATATTAGGATAAGTGACAGTTATTAAAATTATGTAATAATAAGTGCTTGATTGGATTTCTTACGAAGATGTCATTGACATTTTAGAGTCGTAATTTCCATAAATTATCACTGAGCTCTAATTATTTTTTCACATGATGAATCATTGGAATATTATGATTGGCATATCTGCATAATGTAGAAAGTTACATGTGGTATTATGCAATTGCATAAGATATAAATATTTCTTTTGAATTTTTATGAAAATCTATAACACTACAATTTTTAGAACGTTCTTTAATTTCTTCAAATATTCTACAATTTTCAAAAATGCTTTGGAATGTTTTAGAATCTTTTACAAGGTTTTGAAGAAACGACTGAAAATTGCCGGATAATAAAATATCCGAACTAGAAAATTCCCGAATTATGAAATTCCTGAATTTAAATCAATTAAATTTTTTTTTTTGCGAAATATTATATATTTATTTGGAATGAAATAATCAAATATTTGTATCAAAGAAAAAATTTGTTTTGATATTTGAAGTGTCTTCTAAATTATTGTTTTAATTGAGGATAATAAGAATTGGAAGAAAAATTTCTGGGTGAAAAATTTTACTTGAAAATAAGCATATCATTTTTTTTAAATTACAAAAATATTTACAAAAAGCAAATTGTTTATTAAAAAATAATTAGTCTAAGTAGACGCTGAGCACCTATAAGGAAGTGGTTCGTAGATTTTTTGAAAAAAAAACTTATGTAAACAAAATTTATTAAAATTTGTGAATTAAAATAAAATGAATTAAAATTTCCGGTGGAAAACGCTAACATAACCTAAAATTATTGCAAATTGGGAATTTTTATGATTATTTTTGTTTTAAAATAACAATTTTTATTATACAACGCTAACATTACCTAAAATTGTTAACAATTGTGAATTTTCTTTGAAATTTAAATTTTCATTAAAAATACCAATATCCGACGAGAAACATGAACATAATCCATAAATCTTGAAAAAAGCTTAATTTTGTTCAAATGATAATGATGCTTGTTTAAGAATATCAATTTTTGTGAAAAAGTCTAACATAACCCAAAATTGTTAAAAATTATGAACGTTGCTATTGTAGTGATTTTTGTTTTAAAAGCGCTAAACTGTTAAAAGACGCTAATAAAACCAAAAAACGTAATTCGTTGAAAATAAATGCCTATATTCGTTGTCAAACGCTAACCTAACCTGAAAATGTTGAAATTGGGGAATCTTGGTTGTGTTTTTTTTCTTGAAAATGCCCATTTTCAGTGAAGAAAACTAACATAACCTAAAAATTAAAATATCGTTTAGAAAAATTATCTATGTTAATTTTAAATACAAAATTTCCATTCATGTTATTTTCAACAACAATGATTGCGAGGTTTTCGAGATATGTCACTACACAACATTTTCTATAGATAGGATCATGATTGCTAGTATTTGGCACACGAGGCTGTTTGGCACATGGGGCAATTTGGCACGTGGGGCAATTTGGGACACGAGGCAGTTTGGCACATGGGGCAATTTGGCACGTGGAGAAATATGGAACATGGGGGAATATGAAACATAGGGTAATATGGAACACGGGGTAAAATGGAACAATGGGCAATATAGCAGTATAGAGGGATATGAGACTTTTTTGAACATTGTGAGGAACAAAAAATAATTTTAGTTGCAGATGTGCTTTTTAGCAAACCTGACAGTTTTTGGACCTTCTATGGGTTTTGGCTACAGCGCTGTTGCCTTACCACCACTTCAATCACCAAATAGTGAATTTAAAATAGACGCCAATCAAGCCTCTTGGATCGGTTTGTAACACTTGTCTCTTTATTTTTAGAAATCTTTTTATAATTTGATAATTACTGAAAATATGATAATACTCTGCAGCTAGCGCAGCAGCATTTTCAATTCCCTTTGGCTGTCTCCTCACAAGTTTTGTTTTAAGAAGAGGAAGAAAATCGACATTTTTAATCATTTCTGCGGTCTCATTGGTTGGCTGGCTGACTATATATTTTTCCGCAAATGTGGAGCAAATAATTATAGGAAGAATTTTGTCCGGAGTTTCTACTGGACTGGCAGCAGTTCCAGCAACAGTTTATGCATCAGAGGTGGCTGCCCCAAAATGGAGAAGTACTGTTGTCACCTGGACAAGTATTGCAATTGCTGCTGGCGTTCTCAGCGTCTTTATATTTGGATTTATATTTCCGGTACAACTTTCTTTACTTCTTTTTTCTCCATTTTCGTAATAATTTCCCTCCAATTTTACTGTTTTAAGTTAAATTTACCTTTGCAGATTCCTGTTATCGATATTTACCGACACTTGGAGTTGTCGAGGGTTCGTGTCCGTGCTAAGTGACACAAATTAGCACAGACGCAGATCATGAATTGCTCGAGGTGTCGGTAAATATCGGTAATAGGAATGTTCATTTTTTAACACACAATACTACTCATAGGACAACTGGAGAATGGTGGCTCTCCTTTGTGCAATTTCTCCCCTAGTGGCATTTTGTCTCACTTTGATATTCATGCCAGAATCGCCAGTATGGCTTCGAGAAAGAGGTCGAATACCGGAGGCTGCAAAAATCTTAAGAAAATACCGCGGAGTACCAAAAGAAGGGGACCTCCCTGCAGAAGTTGAGGCCGAACTTCAGGTATGTTACTGACATTTACCGACATCGAGCATATTATGTCGGGAAATAAGGAGGAAGTATGAGAAGTGCAGGGAAATTAGTGGAAAGGAAGTAGGGAAAGTAAGGGGAAATTAGGAGAGGGGAGTAGGGAAAATGAAAAGTTATAATGGGGAGGAAAGATGGGAAAGTGAGGAGAAATGAGGGCATTGTAAGTAGGGGAAATAAGTGAGGGGAAATTAGTGCAAGTGAAAGGGAAGTAGAGGAAATGAGGGGGAGTGGGGTATGTGACAGGAGGGGAAGTAAGGAAAATCAAGGGGGGTAGCGGAAATGAGTGGAGGGGAAGTAAGGAAAATAAGGGGAGATAAGGGGAAGTGAGTGGAGGGGAAGTAAGGGAAATAAGGGTAAGGGAAGTAGGAGAAGTGCGGGGAATGAGAAGAAGAAAAGTGCAGGCAAATAAGGGAAGGATAAATAGGGGTAGTGAGCGAAAATTGATTAGGAAAAATGTGGGGAATTAAGAACAGTGAGTGGAGGGAAAGTAGGGGAAATTAGGGGAAGTGAAATAGGGGAAATTCAAGAAAATGGTGGGGTGAGCTGGGGAAGTGAGTGGAGCGGAAGTAAGAAAAATGTGAGGTAGTAGGAGAAGTGAGTAGAGGGAAAGGGCAATAATGACAAGGGAAGTAGGAGAAGTTCGGGAAAATGAGGGGAAGGGACAGAGGGAAGTGCGGCGAAATTAGGGGAGGATGAGTAGGTGTAGTGAGCGAACATTAGGAAAAGTGAGGGGAATTGAGGAAAGCCAGTGAAGAAAAAGTAGGGAAAATGAGGGGAAGGAACATAGAGAAAATGCGGAAAAATGAGTGGAAGGAATGTAGAGGAAGTGCAGGGAAATTAGGAAAGGAAAAGTAGGGGGAGTAAGGGAAAATGAAGGGGGACAAGTAAGGGTAGTGAGGGGAAAAGATAAACGGAGAAGTGTGAGAATTGAGGGGAAATTTCGGAGGAGGAGTAGAAGGAATGTGGGCAAATAAGGGAAGTGGGGGAAGCGATGGGAACTGATGGGATAGGAAGTAGGGGAAGAGAGAGGATTTGAAGAGTGGAGAAGCTGGGGGAGGAGAAGTGGTTCAAAATTACACCAATTCGACTAATTTTCCAACTTTGGAAGTACTTTTAGAATTTTTAAAATGCACAATATTACACAACTTTAATTTTTGGTGATTGATATATTTACCATGAATTTCCGTAATTGCTATGAATTTCCGAGATTACGAAAAAAAACTTTAAAAACTTCACAAACTTTCAAATTTTTTCGTCTAATTTTAAAAATTTTACAAGTTTTACAAATTTAAAAAATTTCACATTTTCCAAACTGTCTGTAAATATTAAAAATTTAAAAATTTTCCTAATTTCGTATAAAAATTTGAAGTTTGAAAACATTGAAAATTTTATAAAATTGAAAAATGTTGTAAATTTAAAAAATTCTCTGAATGGAATTTTTTTTTAATATCGAAAATTTTTGTGAATTTACAAAATCGTGTAGATTTTAAAAATTTTGTAAGTTTTGAAATTTTTTTTAATTTGGTAACTTTTGTAAATTTTGTAAATTTGGTATATTCTGCGAATTTTGTAAATTTTGTAAGTGCTGAACAATTCGTAAATTTGTAACATTTTGTAACATTTTGTAAATTTGGTAAATTTTGGAAAATTTCACATTTCCCACAGTTTCTGTAAATATTAAACATTTTTAAAAATTTCTTAAATTCGTCTGAAAATTTCAAGTTTAAAAACATTGAAAATTTCATAAAATTGAACAATGTTGTAAATTTTAAATAATTTTCTAAATTTTGTAACTTTTGTAAATTTTGTAAATTTTGTATATTCTGTGAAATTTTGGAATTTTAAAATTTTTGTAAATGCTGAACATTTCGTAAATTTTTAACATTTTGTAAATTTTGAAAATTTTGTAATTTTGAAAATTTCACATATTCCAAAATTTCTGTACATATTAAGAATTAAAAAATTTTCCTAAATTCGTATGAAAAATTCAAGTTTGAAAATATTGAAAATTTTCTAAAATCCAAAAATGTTGTAAATAAAAAAATTTTCTAAATGAAAAAAATTTCTTAAATATTGAAAAATTTGTGATGTTTCAAAATCTTTTAGATTCGAAAAATTTTGTGAGTTTTGAAGATTTTGTAAATTTTGAAATTTTTTTCATGATTTTGTAAATTTTGTAACTCTTGTAAATTTTGTAAATTTTGTAAATTTGGTACATCCTGTGGATTTTTAAAATTTCAAACATTTCGTAAATGCTGAATATTTCATGAATTTTTAACATTTTGTAAATTTCGAAAATTTTATAAATTTTGAAAGATTTTCGAATTTTGTGAATGTTGCAAATTTTCAAAGTTTCAAAAATGTTCAAAGATAAATTTTTGATTAAGTGTTTTCTGCGTTTTCACGATCCGAAGAAAACACTTTACCGAACATATATTTGTAACAACGGTCAGAAAAAGGAAGTACAATTTCGAGTCTTGCTCTAAATTTATATTTGATTAATACTTTCAAACTGTTTGGTAATTTATACATCCACCATAAATGTATCAAGTTAAAAAGAATTCCGTAATTATCAAAAATGTCGAGAATTTCCTCAATTCGTATTCAAATAAGAATAAATTTTCCAAAATTCCTCCACATGAGCAGAAATCAAGCACCTGTAACAAAAAACGTCTGAAATCATGCATTTGTTATAAAAAAATATCGTATGCACCAAGGGGGAGGAGACTTTTTCTGACTCGCGTACTTTTTCACTATTCGTCGAGAAAGTCCAACTTTTCCCCCTTGGTGCATAATGTACTATTCTAAATATCTTTTTCAGATGAAGCATCAGCCCAAGAAGAGGAACCTGCTAAAACACCTTCTTCGGCGCTCATCCCTGATCCCTTTTTCCGTTCTGCTGAGCTACTTCTTCTTCCAACAATTTTCCGGAATTTTCGCTGTGGTCTACTATGCAGTGAAAATTTCCAAAGACTCAGGAATCACGATAAACGACCACGTGGGAGCGATCCTAATCGGGATCATGCGCCTGATCGGTGCACTCCTCGTCGCCTGGGCATCACGGCGTTTTGGCCGACGACCGCTCTCGATAATTTCCGGTGCCGGGATGACTCTCTCCATTGGTTCTCTCGCTCTATACCTGTTTCTCAAAGACCGTGGTCACGTGGGAGAAGGAGGCATGCTTCCAGTGGTCTGTCTCATGACTTACATATTCATGAGTACTCTTGGCTTCCTGGTCCTACCTTTCGCCATGTTGGGTGAGCTCTATCCGTCCAAGGTCAAGGACGTCCTCTCCGGCATGACCACCTGTATCGCTTACATCTTCAGTTTCGCTACCGTCAAAGCCTACCCAGATATGCTCAACATCATGGGAAAACATGGCATCTTTTTTTTCTACGCCCTCTTCTCACTTCTTGGCACTTTCTTCGTGGCGTTTTTCCTACCGGAAACCAAGGGGAAGACAATTTCGGAAATAGAAAACATCTATGTGAAGAAAGAAAAGGGATATAGTGAAGATGTTGACAAGAAGATGATTCCTTAAAGAGGAAGATATTAGAATTTCTTCAAGATTCCTCTTACCGACGCTTACCGACGCTTACCGACATCGAGGGCGTGAGATGGTTTGTGTCCGGGCTTTTAGAGGGAAATGTGTCAATTGCTTTGAAATCGGTTTTCAAGAACGTTCTGAATAGTAGAATGGCTTTCAGCATCATATTCAATTATTTTACTTACCACAGACGCGTACCTTTAAATACTATATGTAAGTAAGGAAGAAAGAGAGAAAAGGAATATATGTGAAGATGATGACAAGAATATGATGATAAGAATATGATGACAAGAATATGATGACAAGAAGATGATTCTTCAAAGAGGAAGATATTATAATTTCTTCAAGATTCCTCTTACCGACGCTTACCGACATCGAGAGCGCACGATGGTTTGTGTCCGGGCTAAATTTAGAGGGAAATGTGTCAGTTGCTTTGAAATCGATTTTCAAGGACATTTCGATTAGTAGAATGGCCTTCAGCATCATGTTCGATTATTTTATTTACCACAGACGCGAACCTTTAGATAATATATGTCGATAAGGAAGAAAGAGAGAAAAGGAATGTATCTGAATATTATAACACAAAGATTCCTACCTTACCGGCACTTTTTTATTTGTCAACTTATTTTCACACGAATGGCCACATCGAGTTGGAAATTTGGGATAGTAAATAAGAAGCACTAAGGAAGGCAGCTCTGGTCCTAAATTGTGATAATCATGAAAAAAAGTTTTGTTTGTAAAATTTTTGTTTTTACCTTTTTTCATGATTATTACAATTTAGGACCAGAGCCGCTTTTCTTAGCGTTTCTCATTTATTATCCCAAATTTTCAACTCGATGTGGCTATTCGAGTGAGAATAAGTTAACAAATAAAAAAAAGTGCCGGTAAGGTAGGAATCTGGCCACGTGACACACTCATCACATGGCCTTAAGGAGGAAGATATTAGCATTTTTTAAAGATTTCTCTTACCGACGGTTACCGACATCGAGAGCGTTCAAGGGTTTTTTTTACTACTGACGCAAAATCTCGAACGCTTGATGTCGGTAAGGAAGAAGAAGGATAAAGAAATGTAGCGAAAATTCTGACAGAGATGATTTCTCAAAGAAGAAGATATTAGAATTTTTTGAAGATTCTTCTTACCGATGCTTACCGACACTGAGAGCGTCCCATGGTTTGTGTCCGGGCTAAATTTAGCATTGTGAATAGTATAGAATGGCCTTCAGCATCATATTCGATTTTTTTATTTACCACAGACGTGAACCCTCAAATATTGGATGTCGGTGAAGAAGAAAAAGAGAACAAGAATGTAGTGAAGATGATGACAGAGAGATAATTCCGTGAAAAGGAAGCTATTAGAATTTTTCTAAAAATTCCTATTACCGTCGCTTACCGACATCGAGAGTGTTCGAGGGTTTGTGTCTGCAAAGACCACCCTACAAAATTTGGGTAATTTTTTATTTTGCAAAAAAGTTAACATTTTTTTTTAGTTTTCAGAGGTGTCATTTTTTTTAGATTTTCAGGTTTATCAAAAAAAGGTTTAGTATCTCTGCTAAAACTATCTAAAAATAATTTTCAGTAAGTGAGAATAATTGAAAAATTTAATGAAGAAAATCTATTTTTCGAGTACATTTTTTAGAACGAATTTGGAGTCTGGCTCTTTTTCAATTAATAGACTCAATTTTTTCCGAAATTAATTAAGAATGTCTTCCCGTTGAGCTTGCACTACAATATTTTATAAATTCATAAGAATTGTTGTTTATTTAAACAATTTTCATAAAGAAATTCACAGTTTGGATATAAGTTTTTGGTTTTTTTCAAGGAATAGGCTCAAGGTTTTTACGAAATCAAGAGAGAATTTCTTATTGATGGCACTTTGCAATAATGTATTTAAAATGTACAAAAATTAATGATTATTTAAAGAATTTTCATTAAAAAATGCAGAGTTTGGCTAGTTTTCAACGAATATTCTCAATTTTTTACGGAATCAAAGAATAATGTCTCTTAAATCACTCTTTGACATGACGCTTTACAAATTTACAAGAATTTTTAATTAATTCAAAAATTTTCATAAACAAATGCAGGGTTTGGTTATTTTCAATGAATAGGCTCAATGTTAGCTTCTGAAATCTACTAAGAATGTCTTTCCAATTATTCTTCGCTATGATGTTTTGAAAATTTATCAGAATTTTTAATTGTTTTAACAATTTTCATGAAGAAATGCAGAGTTTGCTTTTTTCCCAACGAATAGTCACAATTTTTTTACGGAATCAACAAAAAATGTCTTTTCGATCATTCTTTGGCATGATGCTTTTCAAATTCACAATAATTATTAATTATTTATACAGCTTACATAAACAAATTCAGGGTTTGGTTATTTTTCAAAGAATAGGCTACTTTTTTTTTAGTTAATAATCTGAAAATGTCTTTTCGATGTCTCTTCGCTATAATACTTTGAAAGTTTATAGACAGGATTAATTATTTAATCAATTTTTGCAACCAATTTCAGAGTTTAGCTATTTTGCATCGAATAGGCTCAATTTTTTTACAGAATCAACTAAAAATGTCTTTCCGATGATTTTTCGCTATATTTTGGAAATTCATGACAATTGTTCATTATTTAAAGAATTTTCATAAATAAATTCAAATTGTGGCTATTTTTCAACGAATAGTCTCAATTTTTCACGGAATCGACTAAGAATATCTTTCCGATCACTCTTTGATAAGATGCTTCGCAAATTCACATGAATTATTAATTTATTATTTAAACTATTTCCATAAACAAAATTCAGGTTTCGGTTATTTTTCAAGGGATAGGCTCAATTTTTTTGCGAAATCAAGTGAGAATGTCTTTTTGATGACTCTCTGCTATGGTGCATTCCATATTTACAATAATAATTAATTATTAAAGCAATTTCTATTAAAAAAATAAAATTATCATAAAAAAGAGTCATTGCAAAGACATTCTTAGTCGATCACGTAAACCAATATTGAGCCTGTTTGTTCAAAAATAGCCAAACACTGAATTTGCTTATGAATATTGTTTAAATAATTTTAAAATTGTGGTCAATTTGGAAAGCATCGTAGCGAAAAGTCATTGCAAAGACATTTGTAGTTGATTCGTGAAAAAAGCGTATTATTTGAAGAATAGCTGAAACCTGAATTCGTTTATAAATATTGTTTAAATTATTAACAATTGTTGTAAATCATAGAAAAGAATCATCGGAAAAAAATTCTTTGAACGAAATATTTATCCAGTTAGCAAATAGCATCTATTTTCAAATAATCGGCATGAAATATTTTTTCGTATTTCATCAAAAAATTCTGGATTTCAACGAGCTAAAGAGTTCCAATCTCAAAAATAACTTTTCTCCATTAATTTGTTTATAACGTAATAAACGATATTTTCAAAGTATTTTTCCCACTGTAAATTATTTATAGATATTTTTACCACCGATATGAGACCTTTTTAGATGAATCTGAAAATTAAAAAAAAATCGTATTTCTGAACAGTTTAAAAAAATGTTAACTTCGTTGCTAAATGAAAAATTACCCAAATTTTGTACGAAAAATCTAAACACACAATTTTGTTGAAAATTCAAATAACTGTAATTCAATAAAAGCATATAAATCGAATGAATAGTGTAGGCAAAAATTCGATTCGTCTACAGATCAAGAGTATTTGAGGGTTTGAGTCCGGGCTAAATTTAAAGGAAAATGTATCAATTGCTTTGAAATTGATTTAAAAGAAGATTTGCGTATAAGAAGGGCTTTCAGTATCATATTTATTTATTTTTATTTATAACGGACACAAGAAACCTCAAATGCTAGATGAATGTCGTGAGGATAATGACGAGTAGATGATTCCTTATAAACGAATTAATTAGAAATTTTTCGAATATCACTGTTACCGACATTTGTCGACATCGAGGGCGTCCGAGGGTTTGAGTCTGCGCTAAATTTGCTTTGAAATGTATTTGATATTCGATTCTGGGGAGTAGAATGGCCTTAAGCACCAATGTAGAATTTTTCAATTTAGCACGGCCACGAACCCTCAAACGCTCTAGAAGTCGGTAAGGAAGGAAGAGGGAAAATG
>CAKNXH010002351.1:27050-54256 GCA_932178445.1 Andricus quercusramuli | reverse complement strand
TTTTTTTCCTTTTTAAACAATTGTAATTTAAAAAAAGCGAAGATCGAGCTTGAGAAATATAATAAGACTGAAGAAAAGTTGAGGAAATATGACTTGTATTTTGAAAATACAAAAATTGTTTTAAAAGATTTTGAAGGAAACAAGTGATGATAATTAGTGATATTTTTTTAAGCTTGTTAGATATAAATTTGGAAAAGAATAATATAAATATTAATTTTCCAAGTAAGCTGTTACTTTCAAAGACTGGCCAGCTTTGAATTTATACTTGTCAGTTATGTTTAAGAACCATGAGTTATGTAATAAATTTTTCTACCAAAAATACTCTTCATTGGTATCATTATATTAACGAATATCCACGCCTAAAACTTCATCAAAATACCATTCTTCACTGAGAAAACTGTTTGGTTGAATATCTCAAGAAAACCTCTGTTGAATCAATCAAATTTTGTCGAGTCAACAAAAGTTTTGTTCAACTAACAAAAACTGGGAAAACAAGAACACTTGCTTCTATAACAACCAAATATTTATCTCAGAGTTGATCTTTTCCTCAGACTATCTGATCTTTTAAAAAATCGAAAAAAGCTAAGAATATAGCACCTAAGATAAGGAAGAAGGTAAAATAAGAAGAGAAATTTTTCTCGTTTCTGTTTCATTATTAAAATCTTAAATAATAATTTAACAAATATTGTAACAGTGACGATAATTAAATAACAAACACAGACGACACAGTACACATCATTCTGCAGTGACAATGAAGAAAAAGAAGAAACAAAGAAAATTCTATCTTCGTAGAAAATTTTAACTAATGGATGAGTCTATCAAGATGAAACATGATTCCTTAAATTTAATGATTGAAAATAAATAGCACACGATTCTCGATCTACACACGGAAGCTTTCCTCCAATAGGAAGAACACACAGCTTCATGACTTTAAAAGTAATATCTTTGCTACAATGTTGCTCCTCTCCACTTCCTTAACTCGACAATTCGGAGAACTAATTCCTTAGAATTACTTTGGAAACTTGACAATTTTTCTAATTCCCGCGAGTCTTGAGGAAAACGATAAGTGGGTAAAAGCTCCCGTATCGGGGGACGATCACTTTGCTACCTTACAAATCTAGTAATGTCAGTGAAGCTCTTGGGCGTCCGAGTACGGTGATCTTTAAGTTTAAGCTCTTCACATTCCCAGTGAAGAGGCAGTCTGATCTATCGCCTCACAAATCTGAAGCTGTAGGATTTTTCCGGAAGGGCTAGGTTACCAATAGGCACTTCGTATTCCTCCGTTTCCACTGGAAGAACCGTGAAATTCTTCAGGATGCTTGCAATCGTCGAAAAACTGAGAAACATCACCATCTTGTATCCCATACAGGACCGGCGACCTCCTCCGAAAGGCAGGAAATGTTCCGGTTTATGCAAAGTTCCGTTCCGGACGAACCTCTCCGGCATGAATTCGTGAGGTTTCGTCCAAAGTTTTTCGGACATGTTGAGGTCGTAGTTGTTCAGGAAGATGAATGTATCTTTCTCTACTTTGTAACCTGGAAAAGAAAAAAACATTTTAAGGATGATCTCTTGATTCAAGGATGATGCCTTTGATTCTGAGATCAAATAGGGATCATAGTCCGATAGGGAATTTTGAAAAATACTAACCACCAATCGAGCTGTCCTGACTAGCAACATGTGGAACAATCGGACTAGCGATGATCCTAATCGCTTCCCAGATGATAGCTTCAGTGTAGGGCATTGATTTCCTAAGTTCGAGACCCACAGTGTTTCCGTAGATCTCCACCTGGTCGATTTCTTGCTGAGCTCTTTGTTGAACATCTAATCTAGTGACGAGGAATCCAAAGATCTTGACAAGAAAGTTGCCGACAGCTGAGTGACCTCCAATGATATCCTCGAGAGCAAACAACCCAGTGTCCCATGACATCTTGGGTTCGGAATCAGTCTTGATGTGGTTGATGAGACAGTCAACATAGTCTTCTTCTGGAATTGCAGTTTTCCAGTTGGTGAAACGATCACCAATGACGCTTTCTTCAACAAACTCCCTGATCTTGTGACTCCAGTTGGCCATTCTTGCCATGTTTCGCTGGTGCAAAGGCATCAAGAATGGCATAAAATCAGCCGCGTAGCCTTGGTTTACTTCGTAGAAGACCTTGTCGAAATTTCGGATCATGTCGGTGAAGGCTTCATGTTCGAGGTCGAAGCTTTTGGAACAGAAGTAGGTCATAAAGATGTTGGCACATGTGTGGAGGAACAGTGGTTTCGCTTCGAGGCTGATTCCTGATTTTTCAGAGAAATGATCCATCAGGCTTTCCAGTTCTGTGGAGATGATGCTGTTGAGCTGGCTGTACTTTGTTGTGAAGGCGTGGGGAAACGTGTGTGCTTTCAGCATCTCTCTTCTCGATTTTTGCAAATCTGACCAGTCAGAGAAAGCGAGAGCTGCAACAGAATGGGAAATAATGAGTTTTGAGGAATGACACCAAAGCTTGTTCGACAATGTGTAAGAATTTCTTAAGTCTCATTTTTCAGCAATCTGTCTCTTTCCTAGATATTCTGACAAAAATGAGTCGGTTCCGAGGCACGCGGAAATGCAAGGTCGAGGGATCGACTTTCTGCAAACTTTGCAGAAAGTGGATTCCTCGACCAGTTGCGCGTGACACCGAAATGACAAAATAAACACGTGATGTTAAAGGACTAGGAAGATTATAGGCATGTTACGATTTTATTACCCGAGTCGAAAACCGGTTTTGAGTTGGGGTAAAGATAAAAAATGAAGGAATCAGCATGTGTTCCAGACTCTCACGTGGCGTAACGAAAGCAAGGTCATTAACATTTAACAAGGCGTGGTTAGCATAACCTTAACCTTAATGATGCACTGTGATTAATACTGATCTTGAAAATGAGAGTTAAGAGGCAATTTGTCTGCGAGGTATAAAACTTAATTGGATTAAATAATTGGCAAAGAAATTGTCTCGTTATATATTCCAGGACTGGCAAATAAAAACATTACAAAAATTGATCACTTTTCAGGTTTTGGAATCGGCAAGTTTGATCTTATTGATGATAAGAAAAGCTTCTGTTCTTAAGACGACAGTTTTAATAATTTTTTCATAAATATTTTAATAAGACCACAGGAAAGAGGTTTGTCAACTCTTGAAATCCGAATATTTGTTTCAAAGATTGAAACAAACCATAGCCAAATCACTGTCGAAAAATCATCCGAGTGAAAGAAAACTCACAATTCTCCTTGTTTCCGGAAAAGAGGAGATGATATCTGGTGAAATTGGGCCTGGAATCGAAATGTGTTCCCTTGGTGATGAGGACCTCCCTGATGTTCTCCAATCCGTTAACAACAACGCAAGGCACAGATCCCATTTGCATTTTGAGGACTTGGCTCTGATAGACATTCGCCAAATCAGCAAATGCCTTATAGGGCACATCATATTTTCCCAAAAGATGGAGGGATCCCAAAATGGGCCATGGTTTTGGGCCAGGAGGATCCGGCAGGATGGGTTCTTCACTGTCATATATCTTGGGGGAGGACTTCTTCCTGGATCTCATCTGGTCCAGAATGATGAGGATCAAAGCGACACATGAAATCGCGATCAGGATGTAGGTTGTGCTTCCAATCAAAATCGGCGACATATTTCCCACTTGTGATTAAACTTCTCGATTTTTGAATAAAGTTTTTTTTAAAGAAAGTCACTCGTTTTAAGGAACTTCCGCACTAATTTTCCGATATAGACGTCAACCTGTTCGCCGGTTCGAACTGTCAAATCCGCGCGCTTGTCTGTCCGTGAACGGTTTGTCGATCTGACTCGGTCTGTGGGATAGGATGGTTGTCGGCTATCTTATATAGCGGCGTAATGTAGTCAGCACATTTACGTCGTTGCTCACCCCATACATATGGAACCGGCAGGATGATCGAGAGTACCCCAGGAGACGAATTTCAAAAATCTGGGGTGGGGGTTAGGGAATCGAAGTGGTGAGTGCAGGAGAGAATGAGAGATGCACTTTGGTGGGAGGAGGACCGCTGATAGGAGGAGTTGCTGCAGAAGGGTCCGGCCAAAGGGAGGGGGAAGAAGGGACTTATTTCTCTTTCAGAGCTGGACCTCATGAGTCTCGAATCAGGAGTGGGGATCTCCAATTTCGGTCAGAAATGCACCTTCGTGGTAGTTTATCCTCGAGTTTTATCAGTAATAACTTAAATTATCTTTCGACTGCATATTGTCACTGCCAGAGTTGGGTAGTAACTTGTTGCAAGTAACTTTACGAGTAACTCAGTTACTCAAAAGTTATGTTTCTAACTGTCAGGGTAACTTTGTTACTATTTGAAAAAGTAACTTGTAACGTTTTGGTTGAGAAATCAGCTATTTTCTTAAAAATTCGTATTTTTTTGGTTGAATGCAATTGTGACTGATTTCACATTAAAGTTTGGTTGAAATGCAACTTTTCTGTTGATAATTCATATTTTCGGTGTGAAAATGCAACTGTTTTGTAGAAAATACATCTTTTTCACTAGAAAATTCAACAATTTAGTGGACTTTTTTTTCTTTCTTGGTTCGAAATTCGGCTTATCCCTTTTGGTAAAAAATCTATTTTTTTGGTTTAATACATCTGTCTTTTATTTGAATCAAAATCTTTTTTGGTTGAAATAATATCAACTATTATAGATTTCATTAAGAATTATTCTATTTTGGTTAGAAATTCATGTATTTTGTTAAAAATTGAAATATTTTATTTAGTTAAAAGTAACTTTTTCACTGAAAAATTATATTCTAGCTTTGAAAATACATATTTTTCAATTGAAAATTCAACAATTTAGTGGACATTTTTTTGTTGGTTCGAGATTCGGCTTATCCCTTTTGGTGAAAATCTATTGTTTTTTATTTTAATACATTTGTCTTTTATTTGAATCAAAATCTTTTTTGGTTGAAATAATATCAACTATTATATATTTCGTTAAGAATTATTCTATTTTGGTGAGAAATTCATGTATTTTGTTAAAAATTCAATTATTTTATTTAGTTAAAAGTAACTTTTTCATTGAAAAATTATATTTTCGCTTTGAAAATACAACTATTTTGTAGGAAATTCGTCTTCCTGGATTGCAGATGCAACAATACAGTAAAAAAATTTCTTTCTTGTTTCAAAATTGATCTCTTTTGGGGAAAAAATCTTATTTCTTTTAATTGAAAATGCAACTATTTTGGTAGAATATTAATCTGATTCATTTGACGATTAAGCTAATTTATTGAAAATTCATCTTTTTTGGTTTGAAAATTCAACAATTTAGTGAATTTTTTTTTATTTTTTGGTTCAAAATCCGGCTTCTTTCGTTTCAATATTTACCTCTTTCGGTAAAAAAATTTAAATTCATTTGTTCAAAAATCCAACCAATTTGGTAGAAAATTAAGTTGGTTTGGTTGAGAATTTAGCTACTTTGTTGGAAATTCGTCTCTTTTGGTTGAATTCAACTGTGAATTTTACTAATTTCGTAGAAAGTTCAATTAATTGGTTGAAAAAATAACGAAATTTTTTCTGAAAATTCAACTCTTTTTCAATTATTCAATTATTTGGTTGAAAATTACCTTCTTTGTTGAAAATTAATATTTTTGGTATGAAATTTCAATAATTTGGTTGAAAATTTAAGAATTTTCTTACAGAATTAAATATTTTTGTAAAAAGTCCAAATTTAGTTGAAAATTGATATTTTTGTTGGAAATTTAACTTGTTTGTTGCAATTTCGTCTTTTTGGTTTGAAAATGATAGAGAAAATTCAATTATTTGATTGAAAATTAACTTTTTTGTTGAAAATTAATATTTTGGCTATGAAAGTTCAACCATTTGGTTGAAAATTTGAGTAAATTGTTAAAAATTTGAATATTTAGTGAAAAGTGGAAATTTGGTTGAAAATTAACACTTGTTGGAAATTTAACCTTTTGTTAAAAATTCGTCCTTTTTGTTTGAAAATAGTAGGAAATTGAATTATTTGGTTGGAAATTAACTTTTTCGTTGAAAATTCGCCCTTTTGGCTTGAAAATTCATTTTATCCGGATAAAAAGTTTGGTTGTAAATGTTTGTTTTAATCAATTTAGTATGAATTATCATCTTAGTGATTTTGATTTTTAAATTATAAAATTAAGGAAGTGACATACTTAGAGTCATTTTTTTTGTCATATTATTTGTTTTCAATTGATAAATTACAATTAAAAATTGTCAGACTACTTGAATTACTCTCAAAATTTAAAATTATTTTTTAATTAGGCTTTTTAAGTTACCAGTTAATTTTTACCAACCTATTTTTAATTAATATATCAAAATTAAGCCCTTACAGAGATAATGTTATGTCACATAATATGTATTTCTGGAATTTTTTTTTAAATTTGTAAGCATATTTTGATATAATTTCTTATGACATAGTTTGTTTTACGACATATTATACATCATAACACAGAACAGAAAATCCTCGGGCTAATCTCTTGGCATTCTATAACCAGAATAATTTTAAATTAAGGTTTTCTGTTTATGCAACGTTATCTCTACTCATATTTTAATTTGATATCTTTATATTTTCTAAGTGAAGCATGATAATATTTGAAAATATTTTAAGTAATTTTAACGCTAAAAAATTGAGAATCAAGGTCAGAATTGATCAAAAAGTCCCCTCTCTCGATTATTATAAAAAAGACCAAATTTAGAAATTAATTAAAATATTTGTTCGGTTCATGGTAACGATTTTTCGGAATGATGTATATTTTCTTCCAATTATAAGAAAAACGTGAAAAAATAATAAAATCTTTCTTTTCGTCACATAAAGGAAGAAGATTTTGAAATTGAGAAAAAATCCCTTGTGACAATTTTTATTTGAATTTTTTATTCTAAACTCGATTCTAAACGAGGAAAGTAATGAAATCTGTATTTACGAGTTGGAAACATAAAAATCATAAAAATGTAATTAAACTTTCAAGAATAAAATTATTATTATAGATGCTATTATGTAACAGAAAGAAGGTTGAAATTAAATTTTAATTATTCAAATCATTAATTCTTTTTAATTATCTCAGTAAATTACTTATATTAAAGCACAATTTTGTAAAATTGTCAAATTTTACATCCACGTTTATAAATCATAAATAAAAAAGTACGCAAAATGTCCTGTCAAGCACTTGTCACAACCTTCAAATTAAAAATGAGAAATTGCATAATGATATTAATATTTGAATTCAGAGATATCACTTATAATGAGTCATTTTTTCTATATTTAAAAAAATGTTCTTGTTTCATCTTTCGTTCATTTCGTAATCTCATTTTCATTGAGCCATCCTTGATTAAACTCGCCTAATTTATATAAACTAAGCATGAAACGAGAAACAAAAGTTCGAAAAAAAATGATAAGAATATTCAATATTAATTTAATTTAATAATTCCATCACGAATATTATTACGATTCTATAAAGTTAAATTGAAATAATTTTTTTCAAATTCAGTCTTTTCATTCCTACAATAGATTAAACATAAAAAACTTTTAAAAATCCTATGAAAAAGAAGTTGACTATTTGGAAACAAGCAAATATTTATTAATTTCAAAATATTCTAGAATTTCAAAAATTGTGAAATTCTGAATGAAATCCTTCTGATAATAGGTCCTAGAATAACATTTAAGCCTACTTTCAAGAATCGTAATATTTTTAAATAACTAAATAATTACAGGTGTCAACAATAAGATTTTTTTTAAAATTTGTAAGGATTTAGAATTTTTAGATTTTGAAAGATTAATCTTAAATTTTGAAGATTTCAAAATATGTAAAAAAGAATCTGGAAGATTTTAGGACAATTTTTTTAAATTAAAAGGATTAAACAATTTTTTAGGAAAACTTTGAATCATTTCAAAAGATATTTCAAAATTTTAGAAGTTCCGAAAAGATCGGAAATAATTTCAATCTTCTGAAGATTTCAAATAATTTAAAACAAATTGTAGATTTTTGAAGATTTCTAAATCGAAGCTATTTAGGAATTCCTACATATTTCAAGAGAATAAAAAAATGTCTTAAGATTCCTTGAAAAAATGCAAATGATTTTTTATTTTCAAAATCGAGTTTTAAAAGAAAATTGGAAAACATTTCAAAACATTTCAAATGGTTTCCTAAAATTTCGAAGAATGTAGAACAATTTTAAGCGAAATTTTTCAGTTTGCAAGACTACACCTTTTTTAAAAATTCGAGTGATTTTTTGTTTTGGAAAAACAATTTTTAAAGAAAATTTTTTAAAAATTTTACCTTTCAAAACATTTTCGAAATTAAGAAAAAATTAAAAGGTTAATTAAAGCAATTGTTCTAATTTCGAAAGATTTCTTGAATTTTTGGGTATAGTTAGAGTCAGTTTAAAATATATTTCAAAAATTTTTAATTTTCGAAGTGATTAAAAAATGACTTTCGGATAAATTCAGAAATATTTTTTGACTAAATTATCAGCATTTACATTATTTGTTGAAAATTAAAATCCTTTGGTAGAAAATTAATCTTTTTGGTTTAAAATCAATCAGTTTTTGTTAAAGATTCAAATACTTTTTGACCATTTTTTTTCATGAAGATAAGGATTTAGAATTGAAAACTTGATTATTAATTTTCAAAATCATAAAAATCGAAGAATTATTTTTCATAGATCTTTAAAATTGAAGAACTTTAAATTGTAAATCTGAAAAATTGTAGCACTTTGAATTGAAACTCGTGAAAATTGAAGAATTTTTAATTTAAATCTTAAAAATGAAATTTATATTCTATCTATAAAATAAATTCTTCTTTGAAATTAAACATTTTAGAATTTGGTATTTTCAAAATTCAACATTTTTAAATTTTAACTTTTTAAAATTACAGGATCTTACATTGTAAATCTTTAGAATTAAATATTTTTTAGTTTTGACAATTTGGAATAAAAAAATTCTGTAATATTGATGACTTACATTCACACTTTCTTCAATTTGAAAGATATAGGATTTCATTGACTTTTAATTTCCAAAATAATCAAAATTGAAGAATTTTTATTCATACATTTTAGAAATTGAATAGTTATCAATTTTGGAAATTTACAATGAAAAAATATGCCAGCTTTAAGTTTTAGAATTGAAAAATATGTTTTAATGATTTATGTGATAAATTTTTTCAATTTTATAGATTTAGAATTTAAAATGTGAATATTTATTTCCAAAAGCATCAAAATTCAAGATTTTTTTTCATCTTCAAAAATAAAGGGTTTCTAATTTTAAATCTTGAAAATTAAAGAATTGAAAATTGAAAATCGTGAGATTTGAAGTATTTTCAATTGTAAATCTTGAAAATTGCACATTTCAGAAAAAAATGTTCCAACTTTTCAAATATATCTTGAAAATTGAATATTTTGTAAATCTATACTTTCAAAATCCAAGAATTTTCAATGGTAAATCTTGAAAATTGTAGACCTTTGAATTAAAAATTTTTTTAATTGAAAAGTTTTCATTTTTGATATTTTACATTTGAAAAAATGTTTTAAATTGAATACCTTTTCAAGAAAAATCTTGAAAATTTGATAATTTGTCAGTCTATATATTTTCGAAATGTAAGAATTTAAAATTGATAACTTTCTAAAGTTGAAGTACTTTTAATTGTAATAAAATTTAGAATAAAAAAGTTTTGTAATAAAACTTGACTTTTTATTTCCAAAAACATCAAAACTGCAGAATTTTTGTTTATAAATCTTTAAAAATAAAGAGTTTTCAATTTCCAATCTTTAAAATTGAACTATTCCAAACAAAAAATTCAAAATTACATACCTTTAAAATATAAATCTTGAAAACTGTAAAACTTTGAATTCCAAATCTTTACAATTAAAAAGTTTTTAATTTTGACAATTTACAATTAAAAAAAAACCTGTCCATCGACAACTGCAATTTGGTGATTGTGAATTCTCTTTTGTTAAAGCTCCTTTGGCTTAACGACACATTCTCATCACGTATTTCATTTTTCGCACTCCATTTTGCCCAGATCTGGTTAATACCAATTTTTTTTTCAAATCCTGCAAAAATTAAAAATTGTCTCAAAATGAAATCTTATATAATAATTAAGATATTTCAAGTTTTACCTCAGTGCTATATTATAAAGTAGAATTTATGCCTTTTTTCGAGTGTGATTAATTCTCTTAATACTCAAATTAAAAAAAAATGTATAAATAAGGAACATTATTTGGATGTTACAATGCAAAAAATTGTTTAATCTTTTTTGTGCTGTGAACTGATTAATTAATTGCTAGCTTATTAATTTATTTCCAATATTAAATTAAATAAAGATTTAATTTTAATTTTTCTCTGTTAAGCAACCTAAATTGATTATTTACTTCAAGCTTATGTAATTGAATATTTACTACCACTGGAGGTTACGTGTTTTTATATGATGGTTAATAAAAGTTCGTTTATATTTACAATATCCCTATTCCAATTACATAATTTTTTTAATGTTTCAAATGTTGTGAAATAATTATCTCAATTCAATCTTCAAAATAATATGCAAATATGTTTTAATTTTGTATGGAATCAGTTTAAAAAATTATTAATTCTTAAAAATTTCCAAAAAAATATAAAGTAAAAATTATTTGAATGATTTAATGCAAATTATTGTTTATTGCTTCGAATTTAAATTGTTTTAATCCAAGTGACATAAATAGGTTATTTACTTTCAGATTATGTAAATGAATATCAGCTATTACTTTCACAGGCAATTTCAAATGAAAAATAATATAATATAAAAATTATTTGTATGTTTCAATTAAAATAATTTTTTCATTCTTGTTATGTTGTGAACAGGTTAATTAATTATTAACTGATTCTATTGAAACTTACATTTTCTGAAGTTAGTTTAAAAGGTTTTTTATAAATCAAATTTTCAGAAATGAACGTTCAAATTAAAACAATATATGTACTTAAATTGATTATTTACTTTGAGCTCATATAATTGAATTTTGGCTATAATTTGTATAACAAAAGTTTATTTATATTTGAAATATCTCTATTCCAATTTTCAGACAAATATAAAGTGAAAAGGATTAACATTTTGCAATTAAAATAATATTCTATTGATTAATTGTTTTCAATTAAGTAACATAAATTGATTATTTATTTAAGAATTAAAAAAAATTTACAAAAAATTTACAATTAAAAATCATGCAAAAGAGAAATTGAAAACTTGACTTTTGAGCTTCAAAATCATTAAAATTTAAGAAATTTTATTTGGATACGTTCAGAATTTTTATTACAAGTTAAAAATCAAAGAAATTGAAACTGCAAATCGTTAAAGTTCAAGAATCTTCAATTGTAAATCTTTAAAATTGTATAGAACTTTGAATTATAAATTTTTAGAATTAAAAAAATTTTCATTTTAAAAATGTACAATTGAAAAGTACGCAAATTTTATGTTTTATAATTATTAAACAATTCTGTGATTTTTATAACTTACATTACAAATTTCTTCAATTTGAAAAATTTTGAATTGAAAACTTTACTTTAAATCTTCAAAATCATCAAAATTTGAGAATTTTTATTTATACATTTTTAAAATTGAAGAATTTTGAACAGAAAATCGTTTTAATTGAAGAATTTTCAAATGTAAGTTTTCAAAATTATGAAACTTTAAATTTTAAGTCTTCAAAATCAAAGAATTTTTACAATTCACAATAAAAAATGATGCAAGTTTGAAGTTTTACAATTACAAATTTCATAATTTCGATGTTTTACATTTTTAATTTCATCATTTTGAAAGATTAAGAATTAAAAATTCTTGCCTATTGTCCTTTAAAATCAAGACAATTAAGAAAAATTTATTTACACATTTCTTAAAAATTGAAGAATTTTGATCTGCAAATTGCTGAAATGCAAGAATTTTCAATTAAAAATCTGGAAAATTTGCATTATATTTCAACATCTCTTTGAATCTTTAAGATCCTATGAAAACCCTCAACTCTTGTGAAATTTTTTGATATTTATAAAAAAATTATAAAATTTTTGGAAACTCCATAAAATTCTTTTGACATTTTGTGAAATCACTTTAATTTATTAAAAATTACCTAAAACCTTTTTCAAAGGAAAAAATATATTTAAAAAATTGCTTTTGAAAAATAATAATAATGTTCACTTTATTGCTCGGGTATTAAGATTATGATTTAAATGTGGGTACTATAAAAGATGTGAATATAAAACAATTTAAATTACATTTTATTAACTACACTTTAATTGCTTTATTTTAATTAGAAATGCCATGTTGCGAAATTTTCATAATTATCATAAATTACATAAATGAATTTTTTCGTCTCTTGCTGACTGCAAATTTACCTCACCAAAAAAGACGAATTTATAACAAAAAAGTTAAGCTAAAAAAGATCATATTTTTGTTGTAAAAAAAAAATATTTTTCAATTTGAAAAAGCGAATTTTTTACAAAACAGTTGAATTTTCAGCCACAAAATATGTATTAAAAAAAAAAATGAGTTTCCAACTAAAATGTTGAATTTTCAAATGAAAACTTGAAAAAAAATTTTCAAATTTTTACAATTCAGTTGAATTTTCTACTAAATAGTGACATTTTCTACCAAATTGTTGAATTTTCAACTGAAATTATGAATCTCTAACCAAAAAAATGACCTTACAATAAATTAGTTAAACTTTCAACGAAATAGTTGAAATTAAAACCAAGAAGTTTATGTTTCTACCAAAAAAGGACGAATTTTCAACAAAATAGTAGAACTTTTATACCAAAAAAAAAATATCACTTTTTTACCAAAAATGGAATATATAAATTTGGATGGAAAACACATTTTGAATTTAAAAAAGCGATTTTTTTACAAATCATTGAATTTCCTACCAAATAGTGGAATTTTCCACGAACTTGTTGAATTTTTAGACAAAAAAAAATCATTTTTCACAAAACAGCTGAATTTTCTACTAAATTCTTGAATATTAAGTTTATATTATGAATTGATTATACGTATTATGAAAGACAATAATATAACTCAATTTAAAATTCATTTTTTTAATCAAAATTAAATGGCTTCATTTTAATTAGAGATACTATGTTGCGAAATTTTTATGATTATCATAAATTACATCATAAAATTTTTTCGTCTCTGGTCGGCTTCAAATGTACCTCACCGAAAAAGACTAATTTATAACAAAATAGTTCAATTTTTAAATTAAAAAATATCACATTTTAACCAAATATGAAAAGGTTTACTTTTTTGTAGAAAAAAATTTCAATTGAAAAAATCGATTTTTTTACAAACAGTCGAATTTTATACTAAATAGTGAAGTTTTGTATCAGTGCTGTTGAATTTATAAAAAAAATATGAATTTTCAACCGCAAAATATAAAATTTCGAAGATAAAGTGAGTTTTCAAGTAGAAAGTTGAATTTTCCAATAAAATTATGAATCTTCAACCAAAAAAATTTTTTTAAAAAATAAATTAGTTCAACTTCCTACCAAATATTTGAATTTGCAACAAAGAAGTTGAATTTTCTACTAAAGAAGACAAATTTCTAACAAAACAGTTGGATTTTTGAACTGAAATAAGAACACTTTTCTACAAAAAACGGAATGTGTAAATTTTCATGAAAAAACAAAATTTTGAATTAAAAAAAGCGAATTCTTCACAAAATGTTGAATATTCCACCAAATGGCAGAATTTTCGGTCAACTTTTTGAATTATCAAGCCAAAAGACGAAATTTATAGACAAAACAGTTGAATTTCCAAACAAAAAAAAAATTTTTAACTTGAAAGTTGAATTTTCTACCAAATTCTTGAATTCTTAAGCCAAAAGGAAGATTTTTTGAATAAAAAAGTTGAATTTTCAAGCCAAAGTAATGAATTTCAAACAAAAATGTTAATTTTCAACCAAACAGTTGAATTTTCAACTAATATTATGGATCTTGAACAACAAAAAATGAATTTAAAAAAAAGGGTTTAAGCTTTCAACCAAATAGTCGAATATAAACAAAAAAGATTAATTTTCTAATGAAGTGGACGAATTTTCAATAAAATACATATATTTTAAACCAAATATTAGAATTTTTATCGAAGAAGATTAAATTTTTACGAAAAAAGACAATTTTTCAACAAAATAGTTCATTTTTTAAAATAAAAAGATCAAATTTAAATGGAAAACGTAATATATAGTTATATACATCGATATATAAAAAATTATTTTCAATTTAAAATAGCGGACTTTTTGCAAAACGGATGAATTTTCTACCAAATAATGGAGTACTCAACCAACTTTTTGAATTTTCGAAAAAAAAAAATAATAATTTTCCACAAAACAGTTTATTTTTCAACCCAAATATATAAGTTATCAAATGAAAAGTTGAAATTTATCTACCAAACAGTTGAATTTTTTTAACAAATTCTCGAATTTTCTAACCAGAACGACGAATTTTCTACAAAACAGTTGAATTTTCAACAATAAAATATGAATTAAAAAAAAAATAAAGTTAATTTTCAAGGAAAAAGATGAATTTTTCAATAAAATTATGAATCTTAAAAAAAAATTTACAAATTTTTACAAATTAGTTGAATTTTTTACTGAATAGTGGAATTTTCTACAAAATCGTTGATTTTTCAAGCAAAAAAAAAAATCCCTCAAAAAATTTAATTTTTCAACACAAATATATTAGTTTTCAACCAAAAAGTTGAAATTTATCTACCAAATAGCTGCATTTTTAACCCAAAAATATTAATTTTTAACAAAAAAAGTGATTTTTTAATCAAACAGTTGAATTTTCAACTAAAATCATGAATTTCTCACTAAAAAATGACCTTCCAATAAATTAGTTAAACTTTTAACGAAATAGTTGAAATTATAACCAAGAAGTTTATATTTCTAACAAAAAGGACGAATTTTTAACAAAATAGTCGAGTTTTTATACAAAAAAATCTCACATTTTTACCAAAAATGGAAGAAATAAATTTTCATGGAAAACACATTTTGAATTTAAAAAAAAACGATTTTTTTTTACAAAAAGTTGAATTTTCTACCAAATTTTTTAATATTCACATTCAGATTATGAATTAATTACACGTATTATGAAAGATAATAATATAACTCAATTTAAAATTTATTTTATTAACTTAAACTTTAATTGCTTCATTTTAATTAGAAATACTACGTTGCGAAATTTTCATGATTATCATAAAAATAAATCATCAAATTTTTTCGTTTCTGGTCGACTGCAAATGTACCCCACCAAAAAAGGCTAATTTACAAATAAATAGTTCAATTTTTACTCTAAAAAAGATCACATTCTAACCAACTATGAAAAATTTGAATTTTTTTTTGAAAAAAATTGAATTCAAAAAAGCGATTTTTTACAAGATAGTTGAACTTTCTACTAAATAGTGGAGTTTTGTACCAAATTGTTAAATTTTTTAGCAAAAAAAAAAGAATTTTCTACAAAACATTTAAATTTTCAACCCTGAAATATAAATTTCCGAAAATAAAAAGAGTTTTCAACTAAAAAGTTGAATTTTCAAATAAAATTATGAATCTTCAACCAACAAAATTTTTTTTTAAAATTAATTAGTTCAACTTCCTACCAAATATTTGAATTTGCAACAAAAAAGTAAAATTTTCTACCAAAGAAGATAAATTTTCAATGAAATAGTGACATTTTTAAACTAAAACGAGAACACTTTTTTACCAAAAATAGAATAGTTAAATTTTCATGGAAAAACCAACTTTTGAATTCAAATAAGCGAATTTTTCACGAAATGTTGAATTTTCTACCAAATGGCAGAATTTTCTGTCAAATTTTTTAATTAACAAACCAAAAGACGAATTTTCTAGACAAAAAATGTGAATTTTTAACCTAAAAATATAAATTTTTAACACGAAAGTTGAATTTTCTACGAAATAGTTGAATTTTCTACCAAGTTCTTGAACTCTTAAGCCGAAAAGACGATTTTCTACTCAGTAGTTGAATTTTCAACCGTGAAATATAAAATTTTGAAACTAAAGTGAGTTTTAAACTCGCTAGTTGAATTTTCAAATAAAATTATGAATCTTCAAAATAAAAAAATTAAAATTTTTACGAATCGGTTGAATTTTCTACTAAATATTGGAATTTTCTAACGAACTGTTGAATTTTCAAGCAAAAAAAAAAAATAATTTTCGTTAGAACAGTTTATTTTTCAACACAAATATATTTAGTTTTTGAAATTACAACCAAGAAGTTTATATTTCTACCAAAAAAGGACAAATTTTGAACAAAATAGCTGAATTTTTATACCAAAAAATACCACTTTTTCACCAAAAATGGAATATATGAATTTTGATGGAAAACACATTTTGAATTTGAAAAAGCGATTTTTTCGCAAAACGTAGAATTTTCTACCAAATAGTGGAATTTTCTACCAACTTGTTGAATTTTTAGACAACATTTTTTCATTTTTTTTTTTTCATTTTAACCAAATAAGAAAAGTTGAATTTTTTGTGGGAAAATATTTCAATTAAAAAAGCGATTTTTTTACAAAACAGTTGAAATTTATCTACCAAATAGTTGAATTTCTACAAAACAGTTGAATGTTCAACCGTAAAATATAAATTTTTGAAAATAAAGTGAGTTCTCAACTAAGAAGTTGAATTTTCAAATACAATTATGAATCTTCAACCAAAAAAAAAAAAAATAATAATAAATTAGTTCAACTTACTACCAAATATTTCAATTTACAACAAAGAGGTTGAATTTTCCGTTAAGAAGACGAATTTTCAACAAAACAGTTGAATTTATAAACTAAAATAAGAACACTTTTTTAGCAAAAATAGAATAGGTAAATTTTCATGGAAAAACCAAATTTTGGATTCAAAAAAGCGAATTTTTCACAAAATGTTGAATTTTCTACCAAATAATTGAATTTTTGAGCGAAAAAAAGGAATATCTTTATAAAATAGTTGAATTTTCAAACTAAAAAGATCACACTTTAACAGATAAATTCGATAAATTTAAATTTCTATGAAAAGGATAATTTTTCAACAAAATAGTTGAATTTTAAAAATAAAAAGATTACATTTCAACGAAAAATGTGATATGTAGTTATATACATCGTCATAAAAAAAATTTTCAATTTAAAAAAGCGGATTTTTTGCATAACTGTTGAATTTTCTACCAAATAGTGGAATTCTCTACCAACTTTTTGAATTTTCGAAAGAAAAAAAAAATTTCCCACAAAACAGTTTATTTTTCAACCAAAATATATTAGTTATCAAACAAAAAAGTTCAAATTTATCTACCAAATAGTTGAATTTTCTACCAAACAGTTGAATTTTCTAACGAATTCTCGAATTTTCTAGCCAGAAATATGAATTTTTAACAAAAAAGTGATTTTTCAACCAAACGGAATTTTCAACTAAAATTATGAATCTCTAACAAAAAAAAAAAATTAAAAAAAAAATGTTGAAATTTCAACGAAATAGTTGAAATTACAAACGAGAAGTTTATTTCCCTACCAAAAAAGAAAGAATTTTTAACAAAATAGTTGAATATCAAAAGTGAAATAAAATCACTTTTTTACCAAAAATGGAATAGTTCAATTTCCATGGAAAAATTTTTGAATTTAAAAAAGCGAATTTTTTACAAAACCTTGAATTGAATGAAAACGGTTGAGAAAAAAATTCTTGAGAGAAGGGATGTCGCTGATAGGAGAAACTGATGACGGTGGGCCGGAAGTAGTGGTGGGGGAAAGGGAATTTTCTTGTCTTGAGTTTGGGCCAGTTTGGTTCTCACGAGAGTCGAATCAGGTGCGTAGATCTGCCCCATTTCAGTCAGAAATGCAACTTTTGGAGATCCTGGTTCTACTGATGCTTATCCCTTCTTTCAAATCTAAAGTGACTCCTTTTGGGACTAAGGATCCAAAATTCAAGGGTGGATCCAGAGAGGGGCGATTACGGCAGTCGCCCCCCCCCTCCCTCTCGAGATTTGAAAATCGAAATGAAAATTTGAAAAGTAAAAGTACATAAGGTACTTGAGGCCCCTTAATGTCCTGGATAAATTTGCAATAATAAAAGATTAATTTTCAAACAAGAAAATTAATTATAAATTCAAGAATTTGGAATTAGATTCAAATCAAATTCAAAATCCTATTTAACGTCCAATACTTAAGGTAATGTATAGAATTCCTGAAAATAAGACAAGAATCCAAGGTTCAAATTTGGAAAAACACCACAAAATGCTCCTATTGCAATTCCTAAGAACAAAAAAATTTGTTTCTTTGGACAAAAATAAAAAAAGAAAAGAAAATTGAAAACCGGATATTTTTTTTTCAAATTAAAGAAAAAACCTTTCCGAATATAGAAAAATTATAGAGAATGTAAAAAAAAAAATTGTGACCTTGAAAATCTGTGTTGAAGATGTAATTTTTGGCGAAAAAAAATCGTTTATTATTATTATTATTATTATTATTATACCATTAAGCCATTTCCCTTCCGGGGTAGGCGTGACTTGTTCGGTTGGGAGGTGGTGAAATAGGTATATAGGTACGAGGTAGATCGGTATATGGGTACAGGGTTGTTGGGTATATAGGTGTTAGGTATAGATGTTTCAGATTGATCTGGAGTTCTCGTGTTATTTATATAAATTACACGTTCACTCCGCAACACTGCTCCGACCCAGGTTGCTGATCAATCTCTCTAGCGATCACCCCAAGTGAGGAGCCTCACAAAATTGTTATGTATGGTTCCCCACTTGGGCCCATTAGTATCCAAGGTCTTTGTTTCAGGCATCATTCACTCTATCGTCACTCTGTTTATAAACTATTTGTCGCCACGCATTTCTGTCCTGGCATACTACTCTAGCTTCATTCACATCCATGCATTTTTTCATGCAGGCTCTTGTATTTCTATGGCTTCTTATGTCTCTTCGTATTAGTGTCTCATTCACAGATTCTAACCATTCTTTCGGCGGTCTACCTCTGGGCATTCTGCCATTTACTTTACCTTTATACACTTGCTTGGTCAGTCGTTCATCTTCCATTCTTTCAAGATGTCCGAACCATCTTAACTGATTTCTTTCCCATATGTCAACTAGTGTCTCTCCTGTACCACATTCTTTTAGGATTGTCTCGTTTCGTACTTTGTCCATCAGTGTTTTCCCGCATATTATGCGCAGAGGTTTCATGCCGATCGCGTTGATTTTACTCCTGTCCTTTTCTTGACAGGTCCATGTCTCGCTGATAAGGTCACCAGCCTTAAGCAGCGTTCTATTAGATAGGAGTTGATATGCTCCCATTTGCCGATTGCCGGCCGACCTCTAAAACACGAGCCAATAACTCTTTTTTTTTTTTTTTTTTTTTTTTTTTTTTTTTTTTTTTTTTTTTAAATTAAAAGTTTCACTTTAGTTACGCGGTTATAAAATCTTTAATTGAATGAATCTGCACACTTAAAAAGAGTTCATAGAAAAATAATGAAAATTTTAAAACTTCTTTTAAAATCTTTTGAAAATTTTCTTTTAAAAATTCTTTCCCTATTTTCAAATAAACGACTGACTTCTGAGAGCACTTCAGAACAGTAATCCTTGAAAAATGAAATTCCTTTGAAATCATTTAAATCAATTTAAAACATTCACGCGAATTGAAAGCAGTTCTACTACGAATAAAATTCCTGGTATAAGTTCTTTAAATCCGACAGAGCGAATTTAAAGTATCTAAAGATTCCCCCCAGCCCTCACCCTAACCAAAATATGGGGAAAGAATTGCATTTTAGCAAAAATTAATATAATTTGGTATATACTAGAAACTTATCTTTTTTTTTAAAACAGGTTGTAGATACTTCCATTTCCAGTCTATTTTCAAGTTACACTTTACTTACGCGGTTATAAAATCTTTAATTGAATGAATCTGCACACTTAAAAAGAGTTCATAGAAAAATAATGAAAATTTTAAAACTTCTTTTAAAATCTTTTGAAAATTTTCTTTTAAAAATTCTTTCCCTATTTTCAAATAAACGACTGACTTCTGAGAGCACTTCAGAAAGACTGATTTTGAGAACAAAGGGGCGAATTGGAAAGAGTCAAATAACACATGCGCTTCACTCCCTCTTTTTCCTTTTTTTTTTTTTTTTTTTTTTTTTTTTAAGTTTGACCGTTGAAAATAAAAACGCTCAGATTTTACATTTCATTTGCTATACATGTTTTTATATAGATTTTTGCAAATCCAATCCGAATCTGACATGTAAATCGTTGTAAGACAAAATCCAGTATGGCGGATTCAATATGGCGGATCCAATATGGCGGACCAAAATTTTGAAAGGAAACCGATTTAACTGAAATTTGCAACAAGGAAGTTTTTCGGGTCGCTGATTTCAAATCCGTAGTCAAAATTGAAAAATTTAAACTGACGGATCCAATATGGCGGACCAAAATTTTAAAAGGAAACCGATTTTACAAAAATTGGCTACAAGGTGGTTTTTCAGGTCGCTGATTACAAATCCAAGGTCAAAATTGAAAAATTCAGAATGGCGGATCCAATATAGCGGACCAAAATCTTAGAAGAAAACCGATTTGACTAAAATTTGCTACAAGGTGGTTTTTCGGGTCGCTGATTACAAATCTAAGGCCAAAATTGAAAAATGAAAATGGCGGATCCAATATGGCGGACCAAAATTGTGAAAGGAAACCGATTTGACTAAAATTTGCTACAAGGGGTTTTCCAAGTCGCTGATCTCAAATCCGGGGTCGAAATTCAAAAATTCAAAATGGTAACCAAAATTGTGCAAAAAACAGATTTAACTAAAAATTGCCATTTTTGGGTCGCTGAAAATTTTAAAGTTTAAAATAGCGGATCGAAATTATCGGAACCACTTTTGCAGTATTTTTGTAATGATAATTTTTGCTAAAAAACAAGATTTGATTCTTCGACAAGTTTTAAAAAGTTTAAGCAAAAATGAAAAAAAGAATAATAGAACCACTATAGTGAGCAGTAATGTGAATTATTGTAGTTATCAGGTACCTAATACGAAACGTTCTATTATTCTTTTTTTCATTTTTGCTTAAACCTTTTGAAACTTGTCGAATAATCAAATCTTATTTTTTAGCAAAAACTATTATTACAAATATATGTGTTGACAAATTTAGAAAACCGCGCGATTTCTAGGAAAAATACTGCAAAATTGGTTTGGAGAATTTCGATCCCCTATTTTAAACTTTTTAATTTTTCAGCGACCCAAAAACGGCAATTTTTTTGTCAAATCTGTTTTTTTGAAAAAATTTCGGTCTGCCATATTGGATCTGAAATTTTTAATTGTTCAATTTTGACCCCGGATTTGAAATCAGCGACCCGAAAAAACCACCTTATAACAGATTTTTGTCAAATCGGTTAACTTTTACAACTTTGGTTCGCCATATTGGATCCGCCATTTTGAACAATTCAATTCTGACCTTGGATTTGTAATTAGCGACCTGAAAAACCACCTTGTAGCAAATTGTAGTCAAATCGATTTCATTCCACAATTTTGGTCCGCCATATTGGATCCGCACTTCTGAATTTTTCAATTCTGACTTTGGATTTGTAATTAGCGATCCGAAAAACCACCTTGTAGAAAATTTCAGTCAAATCGGTTTCCTTTCACAATTTTGTTCCGCCATATTGGATCCGCCATTCTCAATTTTTCATTTTTGACTCCGGATTTGAAATCAGCGACCCGAAAAACCGCCTTGTAGCAAATTTTAGTCGAATCGGTTCCCTTTTGCAATTTCGGTCCGCCATATTGGCTCCGCCATTTTGAATTTTGTCTTACAACGATTTACATGCAAGATTCGGATTGAGCATGCAAGATAAACGATTTTTTTTTTGGCAAAAATTCCATCTTCAACACAGATTTCCAAGGTCACCATTTTTTTTTGTCTCTCTCTATAATTTTTCCATATTCGGAAAGGCTTTTTCTCTAATTTAAAAAAAAACCCTTTAGTTCATTCCGATGAAAAGTTCTACGATTTTAATTTCAAAACCTAGAACTCACCTTCGACTCGCCTCTGGCTCGTACGGCAATCTTCACACTGGTGTGGAATTGGCTATTTTCCGCACTTGTAACACAATATACTATTTTTTGCTGAAACATTCAACAAGTTGGTAGAAAATTCCACTATTTAGTAGAAAATTCAAATTTTTGTAAAAAAATATTTTTACATGGGGTACATTTTATGTTGAAAATTCATCTTTTCAAGTTGAAAATTCAGCTCCTTGGGGAAAAGTTGAACTACTTTATTAAAAATTGATTTTTTTCTGCTTGAAAATTCAACTGTTTTGTGGAAAAATTTGTTTATTAACAAACCATTTTTTTGGTTGACGATTCATAATTTTAATTCAAAATTCAATTGTTTGGTCGAAAACTAACTTTTTGGTTGAAAATTCAACCCTTTTGTAGTAAAATTCGTCTTTTCATCTTAAAAATTCGAGAATTTGGTAGAAAATTCAACTTTTGTGTTGAAAATTCAATTTTTTTTGCAATGAAAATTCAAGTATTTCTTCTTTCGTTGAAAAATGATTTGTTTTAATTTAAAAAGTTAAGTATTTGGTTGAAAATTTGCCTTTTTTGGCAGAAAATTAATCTTTTTTGTTGGAAAATTCCTCTTTTTGGTTGAATGTTGAACTAGTTTATTAATCAACTTTTTTGTTAAAAATTCATTATTTCGGGTTGAAAATTTAACTCTTTTGTAGTAAAATTCGTCTTTTAATTTTTAAAATTCAAGAATTTGGTAGAAAATTCAACTTCTGTGTTGAAAATTCAATTTTTTGTTTAAAAATTCATATTTTCGGCTTGAAAATTAAAAAAAATGAGAAAAATCCCACTATTTGGTAGAAAATTCAACTGTTTTGTAAAAAAATTGCTTTCTTAAATTGAAAATCATTTTTTTTTTTTCAATAAAAACTATTCCGTCTTTTTGGGTCAAAAATTCAAGAATTAGGTGAAAAATTCAACTGGTATGTAAAAAAATGTCTTTTTTGAATTGAAAATTATTTATTTTTCGATTAAGATTTAAATATTGCATTTTTTATTGTAAAGTGATATTTTCTAGTTTGAAAATGCAACCATTTGGTTGAAAATTCAACTATATTTTATTGAAAGTTGAACTACTTTACTAAAAATTATTTTTTTTTTTTATTGAAAGTTCATAGTCTTAGATCTAAATTAATCTACTCGGTAGAAAATTAAACTTTTATGTTTAAAATTGATATTTTTGGAATAAAAAATTCAACTGTTTTGTAGGAAATTCTTCTTTTCAGCTTGAAAATTTAACAAGTTGGTAGCAAATTCCACTATTTAGTAAAAAATTCAACTACTTTGTAAGAAATTCGCTTTTTTAAATTGAAATTTTTTTGAACGAAAATTTAGCTATTTCATTTTAGGTTAAAAAGTGATGTTTTCTAGTTTAAAAATGTAACTGTTCGGTTGAAAATTAACTTTTTTGTTGAAACTTCAACTATTTGATCCAACAATCAAATTTGGGCAAACACCACAAAATGATCCTATTGCAATTCTTAAGAACAAAAAAATTGTTTCTTTGGACAAAAATAAAAAAAAAATGAAAGAAAATTGAAAACCAACTAAATCCCCTTCTTTCTATTTTTCATTACTTTTGTAATTTTTATTTGTATTATTATCAAATCACAATATAAAAGCATTTATAATATTTACCAGCATACATTAAGATTAATTATAATAATTAATTTTCTACTACAAAAAACAAATTCTCAGAAAAATACATGAAGTTTGAATCAAATAGTTCAATTTTCAACCAAGAAGATTGATTTGGGAATGGGATGGTTAAATTTTAATTTAAAAACACATTTTCAATTTAAAAAAACGGTTTTTCCAAAGTAGTTGAATTTTATACCAAATAGTGAAATTTTTTACCAACTTGCTAACTTTACAACCAAAAAGACGAATTTCCTACAAAACAGTTAAATTTGCAAATCAAAAGTCTAAATTTTAAACCAAAAAGTTGAATTTTCGACACGAAAGTATGAATTTTTAACAAAAAGGTTAATTTTGAACCAAATAGTTGAAGTTTCAACAAAAAAGTTAATTTTTAACCGAACATTTATATTTTTAAACTAGACAATATCACTTTTCAACCTAAAATGGAATAGTTAACTTTTCGTTAAAAAAAATTTTAATCAAAGAAGCGAATTTCTCACAAAGTACAAAACAGTTCAATTTTTAATCCAAAATAAATAATAATTTTAAACATGAAAGTTTAATTTTCTACCAATTAGATTAATTTTATACTTAGACTATGAATTAAAAATAAAAAAAAGAAGAATTTTCAGTAAAGTAGTTCAATTTTCAATCAAATAGTTGCATTTTCAACCTTAAAGATTAACTTTATACAAAAAGGAGAATTTTCAACCAAATGGTTGCATTTTTAAACTAAAGAAGATTAATTTTTGATAAAAATGGAATATTTGAATCTTTATTGAAAAATAAATAATTTTCAACTTATAAATGATATTTTTTCACAAACCAGTTAAATTTTTACCAAATTCTTGAATTTTCAAGCCAGCAAGACAAATTCCTCATAAAATAGTTGAATTTTCAACCCAAAAATATGAATTTTCAATCCGAAAATATGAATTTTAAACCTGAAAATATGGATTTTCAACAGAAAAGTTATTTTTAAACCAAACAGTTGAATTTTGCATTAAAATCTGAAATGAAAATCTTCAAAAAAATTAATAAAGGAGTTTGAGCTTGAACCAAATAGTTGAATTTTCAGGTAATTAATTTTCTACCAAAAAAGACGAATTTATAATCAAATAGTAAAAGTTTCAAACTAAAAAAGATCATATTCTAAACAAATATGAAAAAGTTGAATTTTTAATGAAAAAAAAGAGTAATTTTTTTACTTGAAAAAGCGAATTTTTTACGAAACAGTTGAATTTGCTAATAAATAGTGGAATTTTCTATCACCTTTTTGAATTTTCGCGCTAAAAAGACGATTTTTCTATAAAACAGTTGAATTTCCAGCGCGAAAATATAAGCTTTCAAAAAAAAAGTTGGATTTTCAAGCTAAAGAAACGAATTTATGTACAAAACAGTTGAATTTTCAACCCAAAAATACAAATTTTCAATAAATTACTTCAACTTTCAACCAAACAGTTGAACTTCCAAGCAGAAAATTAAAATTCAACCAGAAAAGACGAATTTTCAACCGAATGAATAAATTTTTCTACTGAAAAATATCACTTTCCATCTGAAAATGTAGTAGTAGAGTTTTCACGAAAAAAATCATTTTCAATTGAAGAAAGCGATTTTTTAACAAAACAGTTGAACTTTCTACCAAATAGTGGAATTTTCCACCATTTTTTTAATTTTCAAGCCAAAAAGACGAATTTTCCACAAAACATTTGAATTGTCAACCCAAATTCTTGAATTTTTAGACTGAATAGACGAATTTTACTACAAAAGAGTTGAATTTTCAACCCGAAATAATGACGTTTTAACAAAAAATTTAGTTTTCAACTAAACAATTGAATTTTGAATTAAAATTATGAATCTCCAATCAAAAAAATAATTTGTCAATAAACTAGTCAAGCTTTCAAACAAAAAAAGGAATTTTCAACCAAGGAGATTAATTTTCTGCCAAAAAAGACGAATTTGTAACCAAGTACTCTAATTTCTCAATTAAAACAGATTAATATTTAACCAAAAAAGGAATACCTAAATTTTCATTGTAAAAAAAATAATTTGCAATTTAAAAATGCGCATTTTTACAAAACAGTTGAATTTTCTACCAAATACTGGAATTTTTCACGAACATGTTGAATTTCCAAGTCAAAAAGACTAATTTTTCACATAACATTCGAATTTTAAACCAAAAAATTTGAATTTTTAACAGAAAAGTTGCATTTTCTACTAAATATCTGAATTTTCTACCAAATTTTTGAATTTTAAAGCCAAAAAGAAAATTTTTTCTACAAAAAGTTTGAATTTTTAAGCCAAAAAAATGAATTTTTAATAATTTAGTTCAATTTTCAGCCAAGGAGCTGAATTTTTAATTTGAAAAAATGAATTTTTAACATAAAATGTACCTTATGTAAAGATATGGTTCAATATATTTTTTTTTAGTTTCAAATGTTTTCAGTTCAAAATTATTAATTCTTTTTTAAATATTTAAAACCTAATATTTAAAATAATAATCCGAGCCCAATTAGCCCATTATAGTTGAAAAAAAGAAAATGACTAAAATGGTGTCTACTTGTCATTTGTTATTCGTTATTTATAATTTCGAAGGTCATTCATTGGAATCTGTATCCGAAGCAATCCGAGTCAGTTTGAACCAATCCGAAAAAAGTTCTACATTTCGTTTGACCCGAATCGTTTAAAAATTAATCCGACTCAATCCGGTGCAATCCGAACTCCAAAACGAACCAACCCGAATCAAATTTTCAATCCAAGTGGATCCGAATCAATCCGAACTCGGATGAATATACACTGAATTTTCAATCCGAATGAATCCGAATAAATCCGAATTCGGATTGAATTGGATTCATTCGGATTGAAAATCGTTTTCGGTCAATCCGAGTTCGGATTCATTCGGATTGAAAATTTGGTTCGGATTTATTCGGACTGGAAGTTCGGATTGAACCGGATTGAGTCGGATTAATTTTTGACCGATTTGGATCGAACGAAATGTAGACATTTTTTCGGATTGGTTCGAATTAACTCGGATTGGTTCGGATACAGATTCCGGAATGATTCGGATTACTTCGGATTGGTTCGGAAGGAATTCCGATCCGAAACTTTCGCCAGGGTGGTTATAGGGTAAAGAGGTTATGGGGTCAGGGGTTCAAGGGGGCGGATGTTTATGGGGTAAAGAGATTATGAGGTTCAATATATCAGGTGTAACAGGCTAATTGGCATTATTGGATTATACGATTTTTAAAGGTTATGTCAAAATCCTGACATGATGGCGTGAAACGGACTTTGGATTTGGTTTCCGCGACCCCAAGGACATGTAATAAACATGGTCTGATCTGACCCACAGACCAATTTTTTTTTTGTATGTCTGTGAGCACTTTTTGAGGTTATGTCGCAAACCTGACGTGATGGGGTAAAATGGACATCAGATTCGGTTTCAGCGACCCCAAAAACATATTACAAACATGGTCTGACCCACAGGCCAGAAATTTTTGTATTTTTGT
>CAKNXH010002351.1:16423-27040 GCA_932178445.1 Andricus quercusramuli | reverse complement strand
GCAAACCTGACGTGGTAGGGTAAAATGGACATCAGATTCAGTTTCAGCGACCCCAAAAACATATTACAAACATGCTCTGACCCACAGGCCAGAAATTTTTGTATTTTTGTATGTCTTTGAGGACTCTTTGAGGTTATGTCGCAAACCTGAGGTGATGGGGTTAAATGGACATCAGCTTCGGTTTCAGCGGCCCCAAAAACATATTACAAACATGGTCTGACCCACAGGCCAGACATTTTTTTTTGTGTGGCTGTGTAATGTATTTTAAAAAATTTTCGTTTTTTCAATGTTAGGAAATAAAAATCTATAGTTAGTGTTAGTGGAAATTCCTTAAAGTCGCCTGGAATTTTCGAAATCCCGTAAAATCCCTCGAAATATTTGAAAATATCTTCAAATCTTTAAAATCCTATGAGAACCCTTAAATTTTGTGAAACTTTTTGATATTTATGGAAATATTATAAAATGTTAGGGAATTTTTTGAAATTCCGTAAAAATCCTTTCACATTTTGTGAAGTCTCTTGAAATCATTAAAAATGCCCCAAAATATCCTTTTTAAAGTAAAAAAAATATTTTTTAAAACTGCTTTTACAAATATGTATTTCTAAAATATTATTAATGTTCACTTTATTACTCGGGTATTTAGATGAGGAGTTAATTGCACGTATTATAAAAGACGATAATATAAATTAACTTGAATTTAATTTTATTAACTTAAACTTTAATTGCTTTATTTTAAGTGGAAATATCATGTTTCGTAATTTGCATAATTATCATAAATTACATCATAAAATTTTTTTTTTTGGTCGACTGCAAATATACCTCACCAAAAAACATAAATTTATAACAGAATAATTAAATTTTCAAACTAACAATGATCACATTCAAGCCAAATATGAAAAAACCGAATGTTTATTGAAAAAAAAATTCAATTTAAAAAAGCGAATTCTTTACAGAACATTTGAATTTTCTACTAAATAGTGGAATTTTCTATAATCTTGTTGATTTTTCTAGCGAAAAATAGTACATTGTGCTACAAGTGCGGAAAGTAGCCAGTTCCACACGAGTGTGAAGTTTGCTGTACGAGCCAGAGGCGAGTCGAAGGGGATTTGTAGGCGAGTAGACCTGCTGCACACGATATTTTTTGTAACAAATGCAGGAAATTTTCGATTTGAGCAACAATGAGAATAAATTTATCGGGATTTTATTGTAATTTTTGGGAATTTATGGTAATTTGTGGAAATTTATGGTAAAATTACCAAAAATTTCTGGAAATTTGTATATTACCGAACATTTTCAGAAATTTAAGGTATCCAAAGCTTTTTGGAAAGAATTCGGAAATTTCGAAAATTTCCGGAAAATGGAAAATTGCTACATTTCCAAAATTTCCGTAAATTCATGAAAAGTTGCTGAATCGTCGGAAATTTCAGGTATCCAAAGCTTTTTGGAAAGATTCCAAAAATTTCCAAAAATTTATGGAAAATTGCTAAATTTCCGGTAATTCATGGGAAATTTCTAAATTACCGGAAATTTCAGGTAGCTAAAGTTTTTTGGAAAAAATTGCCGGAAATTTATGGAAAATTGATAAATTTTCCGTGCCTTTACGTGCCTTGAAAAGCAAACATTTCGTGCGTGCGTTACAAAAAAAAATTTTCCACAAAACAGTTGAATTTTCAATTCGAAAATATGAATTTTTAACCAAAAAATTGAAATTTATCTACCAAATAGTGAAATTTTCTGCCAAATTCTTTAATTTTCAAGCCAAAACAACGAATTTTCTACCCTATAATATAAATCTTCAAGAATAATTGAGTTTTCAACTAAAAAAGTCGAATTTTCAACCAAATAATTGAATTTTTTAAAATAAAAAAGATCACTTTTTAACCAAACGTTGTATAGTTAAATTCGCAATTGAAAAAATAAATAATTTGCAATTTAAAAATGCGCATTTTTACAAAACAGTTGAATTTTTAACTAATATTATGAAGATTAATTTTCTACTAGAGTTCACGAATCTTCAATAAAATACATATATTTTTAACCAAATATTAGAATTTTTATCGACGAAGATTAAATTTCTACCAAAAAAGATAAATTTTCAATAAAATAGTTGAATTTTCAAACTAAAAAGATCACGTTTCAACCAAAAATGAAATAGTTGAATTTTTAATTTCAAAAAATTAAATTAAAAAAACTCAAATACATGAATTTTCAGCCAACAAGTTTAAATTTATCTGCCAAATAGTTGCATTTTCTACCAACTTGTTGAATTTTCAGTCAAAGAAGGTTATTTTTTTTCTCAACAAAACAGATGAATTTTGAACTAATATTTGAATCTTCAACAAAAAAAAAAGAATTTTTGAAAAAGTATTTTAACCTTGAACCAAATAGTCGATTTTTCAACCAAGAAGATCAATTTTCTTCTAAAGTGGATTAATTTTTAGTAAAATACACATATTTTCAACCAAATATTAAAATTTTTATCAAAGATGAATAAATTCCTACCAAAAAAAGAAAATTTGTCATCAAAATAGTTGAATTTTCAAACCAAAGGATCATATTTTAAAAAGACGAATTATTTACAAATCAGTTTTATTTTCTACTAAATAGTGGATTTTTCTAATAATTTGTTGAATTTTCAAGGAAAAAAAAAAGAATTTTCCACTAAACATTTAGATTTTCAACCCAAATATATTAGTTTTCAACTAAAAAATTGAACTTTAGCTAGCAAATAGTTGAATTTCGAAACTAAAATAAGATCACTTTCGACCAAAAATGGAATAGTTAAATTTTCATGAAAAAAAATTGGAATTCAAAGAAGAAAATTCTTTTATAAAACGTTGAATGTTCTACGAAATAGTTGAATTTTCTACCGAATTCTTGAATTTTTAATCCAAAAAGACAAATTTTTCTACAAAGCAGTTGAATTTCAAATTGCTGATAGTTTTAATGTTAGGGTATAAAAATCCAAAGTGTTTTAGTGTTAGTGAATATTCCTTAAATCAGCCTGGAATTTTTGAAATTTCTATGAGATTCCCTGAAATATTTGAAAATCTCTTCAAATCTTTAAAATTCTATGGGAACCCTTAACTCTTGTGATATTCTTTGAAATTTATAGAAATATAATACAATTTTTAGAAATTCTTGATATCTTTTCAAATTCCATAAAAATCTTTTGATATTTTGTGAAGTCCCTTGAAATTATTAAAAATTACCTACATCCCTTTCTGAAGAAAAAATATATTTGAAAAAATTAATTTAAAGAATATTTTTAATGTTTACATTATCATTCACGTGTTCAGATTATGAGTTTATTATACGTATTATAAAAGATGATAATATAAATAAATTCAAATTTCGTTTTATTAGCTCAAACTTTAATTGCTGCATTTTAAGTAGAATTACCATGTTGCGAAATTTTCCTAATTATCATAAATTACATAATTACATTTTTTCGTTTCTGGTCGACTGTAAATGTGTCTGACATTCATAATAAATAAAAAAAATATACATAGCACTCGCCGCCATTTATTTTTTATTTTTATGATTTACATTATAAATTTCTTCAATTTGGAAGATTTTTAATTAAAAGCTTGGGGGATAAACGTAAAATTGATCATTGAAGACTGAGCCAAGTCGAGTTTGGCTCAAAATTTGAATTTTCGATTTTTTTCATAATATTTTCAAAAAATGGTCCAAATAAATTTTGTAGGACTTTCAAAAAATAAATAAATAAATAAATAATAATTGCTCTTCGAGACTTTTTCTCGTAGTATGCGTCGTTTGGTTCAAAATTGGAATTGTTGATTTTCCCATAGTATTTTCAATAAATAAAACCAAAATGAAAAGTACCACCTATAAATGGTTAAAACAAACTTTGTATGACTTTTTAGAAGCTGCAATTCAACGTTGAAACTTTTTTCCGCTTCTCACGTCGTTTGGCTCAAAATTGGAATTTTCTATGTTTTCATCGTATTTCTGATAAATAAAATCGAAATGACAAGACCTATCAAAAAATAGTTTCAAAATGTCATAGGACTTTTCAAAAGCTATAATTACTTCTTGAGACTTCTTTCCATATTTTGCGTCATTTGTCTCAAAATTTTAATGTCTGATTTTTTTCATAGCATTTTCGAAATATGAAACCGAAATATCAAGTCCTATCGGAAAACAGTTGCAGGAAAAATTATGGGTCTTTTTAAAAATTACAATTCTTTCTCAAAACTTTTTTACTTACCTGTCCTCGTATGGCTTAAAATTTGAATTTTCGATTTATTCAGTTTCGTTGCATCGAACCAGAAAAACGAGTCCTATCAAAAAATGGATGGAACAACAATTATAGATATTTTGAAGAGCTTCAATTCTTCTCTCATACTTTTTTTACGTATCAGTCGTCGCTTGGCGTAAAAATGGAAAATTCGATATTTGGATAATATTTTCGATGGATAAAGCCGTTGGTCAAGGAATTCTGGTTAACGAACTCGTTCTTTCTTTTAGGACCTGGAAAAAGTGTGCAATTTTTGGACAGATATCGTGTACACGGACAGACGGACGGACCGACAGATGGATGGACGGACGGACGGACGGACAGACAGACGTACAGACAGACGTACGAGCGGGCTGATTGGCGCGAAGACGGATGGACAGACGGACGGACCGACAGACGGACAGACAAACAGACGGACATACAGACGGACCGACAGACGGACAGACAAACAGACGGACAGACAGACGGGCGGACAGACAGACGGACGGACAGACAGACGGACGGACAGACAGACGTACGAGGGGGCTGATGGGCGGAAAGACGGATGGACAGACGGGCAGACGGACGGACGGACAGACAGACAGACGCCATCGCCAAAACTTGATTTTCGGCTTCAAGGGGCCTCAAAATAAGGAGATCCGCTGAAAAACTGTGGTGTCAAATTTCGGACAATTCTAATACTTTCTCAGATGAGAATGCAAAAAATAAAAGTAGCAAAAGGGTACACGTTATCAACAATAAGTAAGCTCAAGATCAGTTCAAAAGGAATCTGCGCTAAGCGCGTGTAGATTATGCAGAACAAGTCACTCACTTTCACGACCATGTACAGGTTCGTCGTAAAATATACGAGAGTGTTGATGATTTTTTCATTACACGTCAAGATAAATGGACTCTCATTTTTCTTCCGAGTTTGTATCACGCAAAGAAAGGACGTTATTGCTCAATCATACACTTACGGAATGATTTTTTACTCTCAGGTGAAATTCTGAATCCAAAACAAAATTTATTTACTAAATTTGATACACGTAATGAAAAAATTTTTCAATATACAATGTTGTACAATACAATGTTGTAAAATATGAGACAATGAAATGTTGTATAATAATATTCAACAATATTCAATCTTTTAGAGTTCAATTCAATGGGCTATAATATTGTATCATGCAATCCAATACAATCATTACAAATACAATATTTAAAAATACAATGTAATACAACACAATGTTTCACAGTACAATTTAGTGCAATGCAATATTTTACAATAACATGTTCTACATACCATGTTCTACAATACAGTGTTGTACTATCCAATTTGCTATATAGTACAATTTTCTTTAATACAAGGTTCTATAGTACAGTGTTCTTTGATACAACGTTTCACAACACAATTTTCTACATTAAAATGTTATGCAATACAATGTTTTACACTCGGAGATTAAATCAGACAAAAATCTACTAATTTAATTATTCAAGCATGTTTTGTCTGGAAATCAATTATTTTTACTGAGAAAAGAATACAATACAATGCGATATAATGTTTTAAAATGCAATCCAATACAATTACTACAAATAAAATGTTAGAAAAACAACGTAATACAACACAATGTTATATGATACCATGTTATGCAATGCAATATTTAACAATAGCATATCATACAATACCATGTGCTACGATACAATGATCCACAATATCGTATTCTACCATACAGTGTTCTACAATACAATGTTATATAGTACAATGTTCTTTAATATAATGTTATAAAATACAACATTCTACACAAAAGTGTTCTACACTCTAAGATTCAAACAGTCAAAAATTTACTAATTCAATTAATCAAGCATGTTTCGCCTGAAGAATAAATTACTTGCACTGAGAAAAGAATACAATACAATGCGATATGTATACCATTAAGCCATTTCCCTTTCCGGGTAGGCGTGACACTACTCGATTCGGGTAGTGTTTCTAGGTTGATAGTTTCTTGTAGTAAAGAACTACAAGTTTGGGCTCACTACACCCACGACGCCAACAGCACGCAGTAGTATTATTCCCGAATGGTCACCCATCCAAGTACTAACCCCGCCCAACACTGCTTAACTTCAGTGATCTAACAAGAACTGGCTTTTTCAGCGTGGTATGGCAGTTGGCCATTTATAATTCAAACCAATACAATTAATACAAATACAATGTTTAAAATTACAACGTATTGCGTTGTAGCATATCATATATACAATACCATGAGCTACAATAGAATGCTCCACAAAACAGTATTCTAACATTACAGTGTTCCACCATACAATGTTCTAAAATACAATGTTCTACGATAAAGTGATCTACCATACAATGTTCTAAAATATATTATTCTACAATACATTGTTCTATCGTACAATGTTCTAAAATACAGTATTCTACAATATAGTGTTCTAACATACAATGTGCTACAATACAATTCTATATAGTACAATGATTTACTATACAATGTTCTATAGCACAATGTTCTTTAACACAATGTTCTAAAATACAACATTCTGAACAAAAATGTTCCACACTCTAAGATTAAATCAGTCAAAAATTTACTAATTTAATGATTCAAGCATGTTTTGTCTAAAAAAGAAATAACTTTTACTGAGAAAAGAATACAATACAATGCGACATAATCTTTTACAATGAAATTCAATATAATTAATGCAAATACAATGTTTAACAATACGACGCATTGCGTTGTAGCATATCATACAATACTATGTGCTACAATACAATGCTCGTCAATATCGTATTCTACCATTCAGTGTTCTCCCATACAATGTTCTAAAATACAATGTTATACAATAAAGTGTTTTACCGTACAATCTTCTACAAGACAGTGTTCTACCGTACAATTTTCTACAATACAGTATTCTACAATACAGTGTTCTACCATACAATGTTCTTACATACAATGTTATACAATAAAGTGTTTTACCGTACAATCTTCTACAAGCCAGTGTTCTTCCATACAATGTTCTTACATAAAATGTTATACATTACAATGTTATATCGTACAATATTTTACAATACAATTTTCTATAGTACATTGTTCATTAATACAATGTTCTAAAATACAACATTCTGAACAAAAATGCTCTACACTCTAAGATTAAATCAGTCAAAAATTTACTAATTTAATTAATCAAGCATGTTTTGTCTAAAAAATAAATCACTTTTACTGACAACAGAATAGAACACCATGCGGTATAATTTTTTATAATGCAATCCAATACAATTAATGCAAATACAAAGTTTAAAAGGACAACGTATTGCGTTGTAGCATATCATACAATTCTACCATTCAGTGTTCTCTCATACAATGTTCTACAATACAATGTTCTACAATAAAGTGTTCTACCGTACAATCTTCTACAAGACAGTATTCTACCATACAATTTTCTACAATACAGTGTTCTACCATACAATGTTCTTTCATACAATGTTCTACAATACAATGTTATACACTAGAATATTTTAAAATAGAATGTTCTATAGCACAATCTTCATTAATACAATGTTCTAAAATACAACATTCTGAACAAAAATGTTCTACACTCTAAGATTAAATCAGTCAAAAATTTACTAATTTAATTAACCAAGCATGTTTTGTCTAAAAAATAAATCACTTTTACTGAGAAAAGAATACAATACAATACCATGTGCATCAATACAATGCTTCACAATGTAGTATTCTACTACACAGTGTTCTACCATACAATGTTCTACATTAAAGTGTTCTACCATACAATGCTTTGCAATACAATGTCGTGCAATGCAATGTTGTACAATACAAATTAGTAAAATACAATTTCGTAACATACGATGCAGTACAGTACAATTTAGTGCAATACAATATAGTACAATACAAAATAGTACAATACAATGGAGTACAAACCAATGTTGTACGATACAATACAATGGAGTACAAACCAATGTTGTACTATACAATATAATGGAGTGCAAACCAATGTTGTACGATACAATATAATGGAGTATAAACCAATGTTGTACGATACAATATAATGTAGTACAATATAAAATAGTACAATACAGAGTAGTACAATACAATGTTGTACGATACAAGAAAATGCAGTGCAATACAATGTAGTACAATAAATGTTGCAAGTTACAGTACAATGTAGTACAATGCAATGTAGTGCAATACAATGTAGTGGTATACAATATTGTACCATACAATGTCGTACAATGCAATGTTGTACGATAAAAATTAGTGCGATACAATGTCGTACCATACGATGTACACAGTACAATTTAGTGCAATACAATGTAGTACAATAAAATTTAGTACAATACAAAATAGTAAAACACAATGGAGTACAATACAATGTTGTACGATACAATACAATTTAGTACAATGCAATTTGTACAATGCAATATTATATAATACAATGTCCTACCATAAGATGTAGTAAATTACAATTTAGTGCAATACAATGTAGTACAATACAAAATAGTAAATACAATGTCCCACCATACGATGTAGTAAAGTGTAACTTGGTGCAATACAATGTTGTACAATACAAAATAGTACAATACAATGGAGTCCAATACAATGTTGCACGATACAATACAATTTAGTACAATACAAAATAATACAATACAATGTTGTACGATACAATACAATTTAGTACAATACAATGAAGTACAATATAATATCATATAATAAAATGTGGTAAAATATGAAATAGTACAATACAAAGGAGAACAATACAATTTTGTACGATACAAGAAAATACAATGTTGTACGTTACAAGAAAATGCAGTGAAACACAATGTAGTACACAAAATATTGTAAGTTATACAATGTAGTGCAATACAATGTTGTACCGTACAATGTCGTACCATATGATGTATTACAGTACAATTTAGTGCAGTATAATGTAGTGCAGTGCAATTTAGTACAATGCAATAGAGTACAATACAATGTTGTACGAAACAATACAATTTAGTACAAGACAATGTAGTACAATACAATATCATGTAATACAATGTAGTACAATGTAGTAAAACATAATATAGTATAATAAAATGTTAATACAATGTCCTACCATATGATGTATTACAATAAAATTTAGTTCAATACAATATATAATACAATTTAGTACAATATAAAATAGCACAATACAAAGTAGTACAATGCAATATTGTACGATACAAGAAAATGCAGTGCAGTACAATGTAGCACAAGAGATGTTGTAAGTTACAGTACAATGTAGTATAATACAAAGTAGAAGAATATAATCTAGTACAATATAATGTTATATGAAAGAATAAAGTACTTTTATTCATAAAATCTAATAGTAAAAGTACCAATATTTTTCTTTTATTTACACTCTTAATTAATGATTATCCACTATAGGTTGCAATATCCACAGTAGGGAGGTTTCCTTTTCACCTGAAAATGAACATATTAAAAATTCTGTTATTCCAATAATAAATCATTTTAAAAATTGTCTTTTATTGAGAATTGTATTTTTATTATCATTCTCTTCAATGCAGTGACTAATAATTTCCTCTCTTCTTTCTTAAAGATTTTTGCAACGGAAGACGTAATATCTTCTACGCTTTTTGTAAGATTTCATCATTTCTTTTCCCCGCGATCACTTCATGATGAAATTGAAGAAACACAACAGAAATTAGATTCGTCACTTAGAAATATCGCGTGCCAAATAAATCAAGTGTATCCTTTACTTTCAGTGATTTAGAAGTCACAAATGTTTTAATTGTTCCAAGATGAACTGAGAATAGACGCAATTTTGAATCCTGATAATAATTTCGGTTTTGGAATATTTTAAAAATATTCTAGAAAATTTCACAAATATTTTGCGGATAACGTGTTGAAAAACTGGCCCTATGAGTTTTGCGTCGAGACTTCCCGTTATTTTTCTATAAGATTGTTTCGACCTGAGGAAGTCCCGCTAACTTCCTCGGAATTGACTCTAGATAATACGCCACTCGATACCGATGAAGTAATCTTCTATACTCTCTCATCAGTGAGAGGGAAAAACAGAGGCACAAGAGCTAATGAATTATTCATTAGCCAGAAAGTATTTGAAAAAATATCGATTATTGTTTGCAATTTGTTCTAAATTGGGTACCTCAGAATCAAAATCAGGATTCACAAAAGTTATTATCATTATCACAAACCAAAATAATCATTATTATAACCAGGAATAGCCTCAGAATCACAAACCAGCATTAAAACCAGGATCCAAAATAATCATCATAATCAGGATCCCAAATTATCATCATAATCAGAATCCATAATGAAGATCCATCATTAGGATCCATCATCAGGATCCATCAA
>CAKNXH010002351.1:5928-16413 GCA_932178445.1 Andricus quercusramuli | reverse complement strand
TCCATAATGAAGATCCATCATTAGGATCCATCATCAGGATCCATCAACAGGATCCATCAACAGGATCCATAATCAGGATCCATCAACAGGATCCATAATCAGGATCCATCAACAGGATCCATAATCAGGATCCATCATCAGGATCCATCAACAGGATCCATAATCAGGATCCAGATAAATTATGATTATAATCAGATACCAGAAATAACCTCAGAATTACGAAGCAGAATTAAAACCAGGATCCAAAATTATCATCATAATCAAGCTCCATAATCAGGATTCATCATCAGGATCCATCGTCAGGATCCATGATCAGGATCCAAAATAATTATGATGATAATCAGGAACCAGGAATAGTCTCTGAATCACGAGACACAATTAAAACCAGGGTTAAAAATTATCATCATAATCAGGATCCAAAATTATCATCATAATCAGAATCCATTATTAAGATCCATCATCAGGATCCATAATCAGGATCCAGACTTATTATGATAATAATCAGGAACCAGAAGTAGCCTCAGAATCACAAGGTAGAATTAAAAGCAGGATCCAAAATTATCATCATAATCAGGCTCCATATTGAGGTTCCATCATCAGGATCCATCGTCAGGATCCATGATCAGGTTCCAAAATAATTATGATAATAATCAGGAACCAGGAGTAGCCTCAGAATCACACAATAGAATTAAAACCAAGATTAAAAATTATCATCATAATCAGGATCCAAAATTATCATCATAATCAGAATCCATAATTAAGATCTCTATCAGGATCCATAATCAGGATCTATAATCAGGATCCAGACTAATTATGATCATAATCGGGAACCAGAAGTAGCCTCAGAATCACAAGGCAGAATTAAAAGCAGGATCCAAAATTATCATCATAATCAGGCTCCATATTAAGGTTCCATCATCTGGATCCATCATCTGGATCCATCATCTGGATCCATTATCAGGATCCATCATCAGGATCCATCATCAGGGTCCATGATCGGGATCCATAATCAGGCTCCAGGATAATTATGATAATAATCAGAAGCCAGAAATAACCGCAGAATTACGAGGCAGAATTAAAACTAGGATCCAAAATTATCATCATGATCAGGCTCCATCATCAGGATCCATAGTCAGGATACATGATCAGGTTCCATGATCAGGTTCCAGAATAATTATGATAATAATCAGAAACCAGGAATAGCCTCAGAATCACGAGACAGAATTAAAACCAGGATTAAAAATTATCATCATAATCAAGATCCAAAATCATCATCATAATCAGAATCCATAATTAGGATCCATCATCAGGATCCATAATCAGGCTCCAGGATAATTATGAGCATAATCAGGAACCAGAAGTAGCCTCAGAATCACAAGGCAGAATTGAAACCAGGATCCAAAATTATCATAATAATCAGGCTCCATATCGTGGTTCCATCATCTGGATCCATCATCAGGATCCATGATCAGGATCCATCATCAGGATCCATGATCAGGATCCATCATCAGGATCCGTCATCAGGATCCATCGTCAGGATCCATCCTCAGGCTCCAGGATAATTATGATAATAATCAGGAACCAAAAATAACCTCAGAATTACAAGCCAGAATTAAAACCAGGATCCGAAATTATCATCATAATCAGGCTCCATATTGAGGTTCCATCATCTGGATCCATAATCAGGATCCATCATCAGGGTCCATGATCAGGATCTATAATCAGGCTCCAGGATAATTATGATAATAATCAGGAACCAGGAATAGCCTCAGAATCACAAGATAGAATTAAAACGAGGATCCAAAATTATCATCATAATCAGGTTCCATATTCAGGTTCTATCATCTGAAGCCATCATCAAGATCCATCATAAGGATCCATCGTCAGGATCCATGATCAGGATCCAGACTAATTATGATCATAATCAGGAACCAGGAGTAGCCTCAGAATCACATGGCAGAATTGAAACCAGGATCCAAAATTATCATCATAATCAGGTTCCATATTCAGGTTCCATTATCTGGATACATCATCAGGATCCATCGTCAGGATCCATGATCAGGTTCCAGAATAATTATGATAATAATCAGGAACCAAGAATAGCCTCAGAATCACGAGACAGGATTAAAACCAGGATCCAAAACCATCAGCATAATCATAATCCATAATCAGGTTCCATCATCAGGATCCATAATCAGGATCCAGAATAATGATGATAATAACCAGGAACCAGGAATAGTCTCAGAAGTACGATTTTAGAATTGAAACCAGGATCCGAAATTATCATCATAACATAGATCCATAATCAAGTTCCACAATCAGGATCCAGAATAATTATGATCATAATCAGGAACCAGAAATAGCCTCAGAATCACGAACCAGAATTAAAACCAGGATCCAACATTATCGTCATAATCAGTTTCCATCATCAAGATCCATAATTAGGATCCATAATCAGGATCTATAATCAGGAATCAGGAATAGCCTCAGAATCACGAGACAGAATAAAATGAAGATCCAAAACTATCATCATAATCAGGTTACGTAATCGGGTTCCATATTCAGGCTCAATAATCAGGTTCAATCATCAGGATCCAGAATTGGAATCCAAAATCAGGATACATAATCAGGATCCAGAATAATGATGATCATAATCGGAAACCAGAAATAGCCTCAGAAGCACAAGCCAGAATTAAAATCAGGATCCAAAATTATCATCATAATCAGGTTCCATAATCAGGATCCATAATGATTATTATGGATCATCAGGAACCAGGAATAGCCTCATAACCACGAGCCAGAATCAAAACCAGGATCCAAGATTATCATCATAATCACGTTCCATCATATTCCATAACAGGATCCATGATCAGGATCCAGAATTTTGATGATCATAATCAGGAACCAAGAATAGGCCCAGAAACACGTGCCAGAATTAAAACCAGGATCAAAAATTATCATCATAATCAGGATCCAAAATAAGGATTCAGATTAATCATCGTTTTCCGTATTCTACCATCTAGACTATTATCAATTAATTAGTTAATAATTTGTTTTAAACTGCAACTAATTCAACTAGCTTCAAGTGAATAAATAAATTAATAAATAAAATGTAAATAACACAGAACAATAAAAAAATAATTGTCCAAAGAATGAAAGTCTAGCTCTTCGAAATTCAACAAAGTTCCGAGTATTAAAATGGCAAAAAAGTAAAATTCCAACAGTATTTTCCCAGAACGAAAAATTTCTCTGACTCACTTCTGTTGAATAATTTACAATTTATTCAACTTCGTAACGGTCTTCGAAATGATGAAATTTTGCACGTCATGTAAACACTAAAGAGTCCTCTTTTATCAGGTAAGGAATTCCAACGACGATTGACACGTATTAGGCGTATAAATGAGAGAAAGGTGTTCGAGAAGGAAAGGAAAAAAGTGAGCTGAAATCGAGATCCATCTGATTATGAAGAATCAGGCTATGTTTTGTGCCAAAATCAAGGGTACGTTGATCAACTTGTCGGAAAATGTAATTACTTTTTTTCGTTTTTCGTTTTTAAGGATAATAATCACGATCCTAATCATGAACCTAGATGCGGATTTTGAATCTACTTTTTGATAGAAATTTTAAGTCTGGATCCTGATAGAAATCCTAAGCCTGGATCCTTCTTTTGATCCTATGCTTGGATACAAATAAAAATTTTACGCCAGGATCCTGATAGAGTTTATAAAAGGAATCTTAATTCTTAACCCTGATAGGAATCCTGCATCTTGGTCCTGATAAAAATCCGAAGTCGGTACCCTATTAGATATCCTGATAGAAATCCTACGTTTGGAAGTAATGAAGATCGTAGGTCTTGATCATGATAGTAACCCTACGTCTTCATCCTGATAGAAATCCTGCATTTCGAGCCTGATTTTTTGTTGCGTCTAAATTCTCATAGGGATCCTACTCTTTGATACTGATAGAAATTCTTTGTTTTGAGCCTGATGAAAATCCTGCGTTTTGATCCTGATTATAGAGAATCTACTCCTTGATCCTTAAAGAAACCCTACATATTGACCCGGGTAGGAATCCTACATCTTCATCCTGATAGCAACCTGAATTTTGGTCCTGATCGTCTTGATTGTGATGAAAATCCTGCGCCTTAATCCTGATAGAAGTCCTACATCTTAATCATGTTTTTGATGCTTCGTCTAAATCCTGATAGAGATTTTATGCCTTCATCCTGATGGAAATCCTAAATTGTATAAATCCTCATAGGGATCCCACTCTTTGATCCTCATAGAAATTCTACGTTTCGATCTTGATGGAAATCCTGCGTCTTCATCCTGATAAAAATCCTGCGTATTCATGAGGATATAAATCTTGCGGGTCCGCATAGAGACGATACGCCTGGTTCCTGATAGAAATCCTACGTCCTAATAATGTTTTTGATGTTTCGTCTAAATCCTGATAGAGATCTCATACCTTCATCCTGATAGAAATCCTAGGTCTTCATTCTGATTTTCATTCAGCGTCTAAATCCTCATAGGGATCCCACTCCTTCATCCTGATAGAAATCCTACGTCTTAATCTTGATGGAAATCCTGCGTCTTTATCCTGATGAAAATCCTGCGTCTTGACGAGGTCGAGGATATAAATCTCACGGATCCGCATAGAGATGATTCGTCTTGTTCCTGATGGAAATCCCATAACTTATTCCTGATCTTGATGATGCGTCTACATTCTATTAGAGATCCTAACAGAAATCCTACTTTTTCATCTAGAAAGAGATCCTCAACCTCGATCCTGTTACAAATCCTGATAGAATCCTACGTCTATGTCTGGATAGAGATTATTTGCCGTAACCCTGATAGAAATCCTAAAAGAAAGCCTAATAGAAACCAAACGTCTAGATCCGGAGGGAGATCCTATACGTCTTGATCCCGACAGAAAAGCTACACCTGAAGCCTGATAAAAATATTACGTCAGGATCCTGATACAGAAAGAAAAAGAAATTAAAAAAGATCCACGGATGAAATCATACTTTTTGATCATCAAAGAAATCCTACTAGTTGATAGTAAAAGGAATCCTGATATTAATCCTACGCCTGAATCCTGTTAAAAATCTTAGGTCAGGATTCTATCAGAAATTCTGATAGAAATTCTACTGCTTGATCCTGAAAGAGATCCTTCATCTTCATCCTGATAGAAATCCTATTTTTTGATCTTGAAACAGATCCTACACCTTGATCTTGATACAAATTTTGATAGAAATTCTACGTCTAGATCCTGATGGAGATTATATAACTTAATCCTGATAGAATTACTGACGGAAATTCTACACCCTATTCATAATTTTGACGCAGCTTCTATATTCAGATCGAAATCCTGATATCAATCCTACGCCTGGATCCTGATCTAAATTTCACGTCAGTATCCTATTGAGGATCCTGATAAAAATCCTACGTACAGATCCTGAGAAAGATCCTATTTCTCGACACTGATACGAATTCTGATAGAAATCCTAGGTCTAGATCCGAATAGAGATTCTATGCCTTGGCCCTGATAGAAATCCTATATCTTGATCCTGATATTTATGTTGCGTCATAAGTCTTATAGAGATGCTACTCCTTCATTCTGATAGAAATGCTACGTCTTAATTCTGATATGGATCCTAATACTTCTTGATACTGATAGAAATTCTACGATTCGATCCTGATAGAAATACTGCATCTTGATCCTGAAAGAGTTGATACATCTCGATCCTGATACAAACTTTGATAGAAGTCTCACGCCTAGATCCGGATGGAGATTCTATCCCTTGGCCCCTGATGGAAATTCTACATCTTGATCATAATTTTGATCCTGCGTCTGATTTCTGATAGAGATCCTGATATAAATCGTACGCCTAAATCCTAATAAAAGTTTTATTTCAGGATCCAGTTAGAGATACTGATAGAAATCCTACACCTTGATCCTGATGAAGATCGTACATTTTGATCTTGATACAAATTATACGCCGTCATCCTGATAGAAATCTTATGTCTGGATCCGGATAAAGATTCTGTGCCTTGACCCTGATAGAAATCTTAGGCCTTGATCCTGATAGAGATCCTACTCCTTGATACTGATATCAATCTTACGTCTTGATCCTGATGAAACTCCTGCGTCTTGATACTGAAGGAAATCCCACGCATCTGGATAGAGATGTGACACCTTGATCCTGATAGAAGTCCTACATCTTAATCATGATTCTGATGCTGGATCTCAATTATGATAGAAATCCTGATATAAATCATACGCCTGATCCTGATAAAAAACTTACGTCAAGGTCCTGATAAAAATCCAGATAGAAATTGTACATCATGATCCTGATTATGATATTGCGTCTCAAATCTTATAGAGATGCTGCTCCTTCATCCTGATAGAAATCCTAGGTTTTGATCCTGATGACATTCCTACCGATCAGAATAGAGATGTTGCACCTTGATCCTGATAGAATTCCTACATCTTGATCATGCTTTTGATGCAGAGTCTAAATCCTGATAGAGATCCTAATATAAATCCTACGCCTAGATCCTGATGGAATTCCTAATTCTTAATCCTGAAAGAGGTCCTACCTGATGCGAACTCTCATAGAAATCCTAGATCTAGATAGTAGGATGATAAAAATCCTACTCCTGGATCCTGATAGAAATCCTACGCTTTTGTATTGATAGAAATCCTAGATCTGAGTCGTGATGGAGATCCTGATATCAATCCCACTTTTTTATCCTGGTTTTCATTTCACCCCTGAATCCTGATAGAAATTCTATCAGAAATCATTGAATTCTCTGAATTCTCTGAATTCTGTGAAATCCTTGAATCTTTTGAATTCCTTAAATTCTCTTAATTCCTCGAATTCTTTTAATTCTCTGTAATCTTGAATATTCTGAATTCCATGAATATTCTAAATTCCTGGAATTCTTTCAATTCTCCTAATCCCCTGAATTCCTTCGAATCGTCTGAATTTCCTGAATTCATAGAATTTCTTGAATTACTTTAATTCGTCTGAAATCCTCTGAATTCTTTCCATTATTTTGAAGTCTTTAGAATTCAGGAAGTTCTAGAAAATTAGGAAATTTCTCGAATTCGAGGAATTCAGAAAATTAACATGAATTCAGATATATTTGGGAATTCGAAGGAATTCAGTAGATCTCAAAGAAGTTAAGTGAATTCAAAAGAATATGAAAGAGTTGAAAAGAATTCCAAGCAATTCAATAGAATGAAATTTCATTTGAAGCTGAATATTTTTCAGGCAGCTTTTCCATTTTCCAAGGTCCCTTTCACATTAACCTCTGAAAAAAAAAAAAATATTAATACAGATTCTGCCTTTCAATACTTTCATATCCTGATTTCGATTCTAATTCCTGCTGTTGATCCTAATTTCCTTGCTTTTCCTTAGTACGGAAAAAGCAGTGAATAAAAATGCAAACGTTTTCTTTCCGCAGCATATCCTCCCTAAAAAATAAAAATGCAAGCTTTTGAAATTTAAATTGTGCGACGAATACGTAGGATTATTTAAGCGAGGTAGTGGCAATCCATGAATAGAAGTATGACATTGTAAAAACACTTTACCATGTAAGATTACGTCGAAGACAGGGTTTCTTGTTGATGTAGCAGACGACGAATGCGAAGGTCCTTGCAAATCAAGGTTGACCGAATTTGCAACGATTGCGAGCCTTCAGAGTTTGCTATAACGTTTAAATTCAATAATCGAAATTCGACTCCAGACCTTGCAATGTATTAAATTCCTCGTTTCTAATGTAGTATATAATGCAATACAATGAACTTTTTTATAATGGAATGCAATATTGTACAATCCAATATTGTATAATGCAATTTTTTACAATACAATGCAAAACAATATTGTATCATACATTTCGATACGACACGATACAATACAATATAATACAATACAATGTAGTACAATAATATTTAATGTAGTACAATTTTCTACATTATAATGCAGTACAAGCGAATGTTGTACAATACAATGAAAAGCAATATTGTATCATACATTTCAATACGACGCGATACAATACAATGGAATACAATAGAATGTAGTACAATAATATTTAATGTAGTACAATGTTCTACATTATAATTCAGTACAAGAGAATTTTGTACAGTACAATGCGAAGGAATATTGTACAGTGAAATTGCGAACAATTTAATTTCTGATAGTACAATCCAATGCATAAGAATGTTGAATCATATAATATTTTTCAGTATAATGTTGGATAACACTATGTTGTGAACCTTATAGAATAGAAAAAAATGGAGCGTACAATTTAATGTTCTACAACACAATACAAAATGATATTCTATCGTACATTTCAATACGACGTGATACAATACAATGCAATACAATACAATGCAATACAATATAATATAATACAATACAATATTGTACAATAATATTTTATGTAATACAATGTAGAATAAAATTGTGTACAATTTAATTTATTATATTACAATATAATGCATTACAATGTTGCATCATACAATATTTTTAAGTATAATTTTGGATAACATGATGTTCAGAATATTATAGAATAGGAAAAAATGGTGCGTACCAAATAATGTTCTATATTATAATTTTCTACAATACGAAACTAAACAATATTGTATCATATGTTCCAATACGGCGCGATACAATACAATATAATATAATACAATACAATGTATCACAATACAATGTAATACAATCAAATTTAATGTAGTTTAATGTTCTACAGTATAATCCAGTGCGAGAGAATGCTGTACAATACAATGCAAAGCAATATTGTACATTTATATTGTAGAATATTTTTTCAGTATAATGTTTGATAACACAATGTTGTGAACATTATAAAATAGGAAAACATCGTTCCTACAATATAATCTTCTACAATATAATGCAAAACAATATTGTATCATACATTACAATATGATGCGAAAAAAATACAACGTAAAACAATATACAATGTATTACGATATACAATGTAATACAATACAATGTATTACAATATACAATGTAATACAATACAATTTAAAGTAGTTTAACGTTCCACAGTATAATGCAGTTCCAGAAAATGTTGTACAATACAATGCAAAGCAATATTGTTCAGTAAAATTGTGTACAATTTAATGTATGATAGTACAACACAATGCATTACAATGTTGATTCATACAATAATTTTCACTATAATGTTAGACAACACAATGTTGTGAACATTATGGAATAGAAAAAAATGGTGCGTACAATATAATGTTCTATAACACAGTGCAAAACAGTATTGTATCGTACATTTCAATACAACGTGATACAATACAATGCAATAATATATAATGTAATACAATATGATATTGTACAATAATATTTTATGTAAAACAATGTAAAATAAAATTGTGTACAATTTAATTTCTTATAGTATAATACAATGCATAACAATGTTGCATCATACAATATTTTTCAGTATAATTTTGGATAACATGATGTTCTGAATATTGTAGAATAGGAAAAAATGGTGCGTACCAAATAAAGTTCTATATTATAATTTTCTACAATACGAAACTAAACAATATTGTGTCATCTGTTTCAATACGACGCGATACAATACAATGTATCACAATACAATACAATATAATACCATAAAATGTAATACAATGAAATTTAATGTAGCTTAATGTTCTACAGTATAATTCAATGCGAGAGTATGCTGTACAATACAATGCAAAGCAATATTGTACATTTATATTGTACAATATTTTTTCAGTATAATGTTGGATAACACAATGTTGTGAACATTATAAAATAGAAAAAAATTGTTCCCACAATATAATGTTCTACAATATAATGCAAAACAATATTGTATCATACATTTCAATACGATGCGATACAATACAATGTATTACAATATATAATGCATTACGATATACAATGTAATACAATACAATGTAAGACAATACAATGTATTACAATATACAATATGTAATACAATACAATTTAAAGTAGTTCAATGTTCCACAGTATAATGCAGTGCAAGAGAATGTTGTACAATACAATGCAAAGCATTATTGTACCGTAATATTATACAATATTCTTCAGTATAACTTTGGATAACATAATGTTCAGAATATTATAGAATAGAAAAAATGCTGCGTGCCAAATAATGTTCTACAATACAAAACTAAACAATATTGTATCATACATTTCAATACGATGGGATACAATATAATATAGTAGAAAACAATGTATTACAATGTACAATGTAATACAATACAATGTATTTAAGTATACAATGTAATACAATACGATGTATTACAATAAACAATGTGATACATGACAATGTATTACAATGTACAATATAATAAATACAATGTATTACAGTATACAATATAATACAATACGATGTATTACAATAAACAATGTGATACAATACAATGTATTACAATATACAATGTAATACAATACAATTT
>CAKNXH010002349.1:304487-320769 GCA_932178445.1 Andricus quercusramuli | reverse complement strand
CGATTAAGTATTTTAAACCAAAAATTGATATACTATCAAAAAAGACAAATTTTCAAACAAATTGTTTAATTTTAGGGCCGAAAATGTGAATATTCAACCAAAGCAGATAATTTAATTTTGCACCAAATTGTTGAATTTTCAAGCCAAACGGATGAATTTTTTACAAAACATTTGAATTTTCAATCCGAGAATAGGAATTTTCAACAAAAAATTTAATTTACAATCATTCATTTGAATTTTCAACATAATAGTTAAATTTTCAAACAAATTGTTTAATTTTCGGGCCGAAAATGTGAATATTCAATCGAAGCAGATTAATTTTCAATCAGGCATTTTTATTTTTTAAAAAATGAAATTTCTACAGAAAGAGATACATTTTCAAAACAGAATGGTGAATGTTCAACAAAATAGTTGAATTTTCAAAGTAGACAAAATTCCTAGTGAAGAAAAAACAAAATTTCACTCAAATTCTTGAATGATCAACAAAGTAATTCAATTTTGAACCAAATAAAATTTAAAATAAAAAATAAATTAACAGTAGACTTTTCAACCGAAAAGAATGAACTTCGACCAAACATAGTTTGATTTTCCTGTTGAGTTCTATTAATTCAGTTTGCATTCAAGTGGAAAAATGAGAAAAAACATAGACTGTGAATCCTCCGATAAATAACTAGGAATTTTTATAACTTATAAAGAAAAAAATAACATTTTAAATAAACATTGAAGCTCTTTTTTAATACTTGAAAAATTGTATGACACTATTTTGTCAAATTTTGAGACTATTGACGCTATTTTTTAAATAAGCGATTAAGTATTTTAAACCAAAAATTGATATACTATCAAAAAAGACAAATTTTCAACCAAATTGTTTAATTTTCGGGCCGAAAATGTGAATATTCAACCGAAGCAGATTAATTTTCAACCAGGCATTTTCATTTTAAAAAAAATGAAATTTCTACAGAAAGAGATACATTTTCAAAACAGAATGGTGAATGTTCAACAAAATAGTTGATTTTTCAAGTTAAAAAAAATTCCTAGTGAAGAAAAAACAAAATTTCACTCAAATTCTTGAATGATCAACAAAGTAATTCGATTTTGAACCAAATAAAATTTAAAATAAATTAACAGTAGACTTTTCAACCGAAAAGAATGGACTATCGACCAAAAATAGTTTCATTTTACTGTTGAGTTCTATTTATTCAGTTCGCATTTAAATGGAAAAATGAGAAAAGCGGGGACTGTGAATAAATAAATAGGAATTTTGATAACTTATATAGAAAAAAATAACATTTTAAATAAACCTTGAAGTTCATTTTTAATACTTGAAAAATTGTATGACACTATTTTGTCAAATTTGTGAGACTATTGACGCTATTTTTTAAATAATCGATTAAGTATTTTAAACCAAAAATTGATATTCTATCAAAAAAGACCAATTTTCAACCAAATTGTTTAATTTTCGGGCCGAAAATGTGAATTTTCAACAGAGGTCAATTAATTTTTAACCAGGCATTTTCATTTTTAAAAAAATGAGATTTCTACAGAAAGAGATACATGTTCAAACCAAAAAAGTGAATGTTCAACAAAATAGTTGAATTTTCAATTTAACAATTTCATTTATTTTAGGACAGTGCAAGGAACCTGACGCAGAAGGTGCTATTAAGTATAAAATCAAACCAAATGGACGACTGCATAGCACAATTAGATCGCGACCTGATGGACGTACTGATGAAGTACATCTACCGAGGCTTCGAAATCCCGACGGATGGAAGCAGCGGACACTTGTTACTCTGGCACGAGAAGGTCTACAACATCAGTGGAGTCGGCAGCATCGTTCGAGTCTTTGCCGACAGCAAGAGAGCTTGAATTTACACTTTGGTCCATTCTCCTTCCTCTTTTTGTTACTCAAGACAATTAGTAACATTAAGGACATTCTTAGGTCGTACCATTTTTTCACTAAGGAAACCGCAGTGCATTTATGTCGAGTTGTTGTCAATAAATTTTTATTTCTTCTACTTACAGAAAAAACAGTCGCTTGGCTCCTTACTTTACTCTCGAAACCTTAATTAAACACTTTAGGCTTATATACATATATTCTTCTTAAACCGAATACCTTATTTGAATACATACTATATTGACTTGGATATGAAAATCAGGAATATGAACGCTCACTCTTTTTTTCACTTGGTGAAAACAAAACAAAAATATCATTAATATTAATACTGCTCATTCAATTATTCAATCTACAACAAGAAAATTTTTCAAAAGCAAAACCTTGAGCTCTATCAACTTTTAACAGTGAGAAATAAAACGGACTTTACATAATAGTAAAATTGTTGTTAAACATTTATTATAAGTAAAAACATCGTTTAATGTATCGTAAAACTGTTAATATTTTATCATGGACTACTCCAAAATCTTTCCTTATTCACACTTGTCTTTCACCGTCACCATTATCATATTTGTCTGGTGAATTAAGTACAATGCACTGATGAAAACCGAATTTGCCCTGAAAATCAAGGAGATCGAGTTTAATTTGGTATTTGTATAATTGAAGCATCGGCTCAAAGAACGCTTTATGAACAGAGATTTTGTCTCACTGAAATCTAGGTTCATACTGTTTACTTTATTCGGAAATTCGTCCGCGGTAGCGCTGAAATCGGATTTTGGATTTATATTTTTACTATTCTTAATTTTCTTTAAAAAATTATTTAATATTAAAATCCCATTAATTAAAGAGGGTGATTGAAAAACTTTATTTTCGAAATTCCCTGATTTTTCTCTGACCAATTTTTTATTTTTCCGGACCATTAATATTCAAAGACAAGCATTTTAATCCTTTACAAACATTTTAAAAAATTTCAGATTAAAAAAAAAAATTTCGAATTTATTTATGTCAACTAAAGAAGACAAGTTTGTACAATAAAAGATGAATTTTCAATTCAAAAGAACAAATTTTCAACATAAGAATTAAATTTTCAACCAAATAGTTGAATTTTTAACAAAATGATTTAATTTTTAATCAAATTCTTGACTTTTCAACTAAATGGTCGAATTTTCAAACAAAAGAGATTAAAATTCAACCAAAAACTTTTACATTTCCAACCAAATTGTTTTTTGTCGGAATATACGAATTTTCAACAAAATAATTGAATTGCGACCAAAAAAGATAACTTTTTAATAAAATGTTTGAATTTTTAACAAAATAGTGGAATTTTTAGCAAATGCTTAAATTTTCTACCTGCAACGATGCATTTTCAACCAAATATTTCAATTTTCAAACCAATGAAAAGAGACAAACGAATTTTCAACAACAAAAATTAAAATTTTTACAAAAAAGTTCAACTTTTAACCAAAAAGACCAAATTTCAACCAAGAAGATTAATTTTCCACCGAAAAAGTCGAATTGTGAACTAAATACATGACTTTTCAGACAAATGGTTGAATTCTCAACTGAAAAAGATAAATTTTCATCCAACAGTGAAAAAGTTGTATTTTCAGACAAAAAAAAAATATCAACAGAAAAAAAAGGAATTTTTACCAAATTAGTTAAATTTGTAATCAAAAAGATAAATTTCTCAACCCACCGAACGGATTTTCAACAAATAAAGATTTTTCAGTTAATACAAAAAATAAGTTCATGTAAATTGTTGAACTTCCAAACCAAATGACCAAATTTCTGTGAAACGGTTGATTTTTTAACCCGAAAATATGAACTTTCTACAAAACAGTTGAATTTTCCACTTAAAAAGAAGAATTTTCAATCCAAAAGGACGAATTTTGTGTCCAAATACATGAATTTTCCACAAAATAGTGGAATTTTCGACCAAAAAAGATTACATTTTAATAAAATACTAGAATTTTCAACAAAATAATTAAATTTTCAGCAAAATAGTGAAATTTTTAACCAAATACGTGAATTGTCTACCTACAACAATGAATTTTCAACCAAATAATCGAATTTTCAAACAAAACAAATCAACAAAAAACAGTTGATGTATCTACCAAAAAGAAACAAACGAATTTTCAACAAAAATAATTAAACTTTCAACAATATACTTGAATTGATAACCAAAAAGACGAATTTTCAACCAAGAAAGACGAATTTTAAACAAATTACAGAAATTTCCAAATAAATAATTTAAACAACGGATATGATGTCAGGCCAAACTTTATTTGATTAATTTATAGTTTATATTTTTTTCGTTCGTAAAAATTGTCAACTCAATAGTTTAATGTTTATACTAAAAAAGAGCGATTTTAAACCACAAAAATGTAATTAAATTTCCATTGAGGAGAATTAGTTTTCAATTAGAAAAAAAAGAATTTTCTACCAAATAGTTGAATTTTTTTATCAAATTGTTGAATTTTCAAGTCAAAAAGACGAATTTTCAAGAAAAAGGTAATTTACAATCAATTAGTCAATCGAATTTTCATTTAAAAAAATTAATTTTGAATAAAAAAGACCGAATTTTCAACTAAAATTGTGAATCCTCAACCAAAAAAAATTTTCAACAAAATAATTAAGTTTTCAGCAAAATAGTGTAATTTTCTCCCTACAAGAATACATGTTCTACCAAATAACCGAATTTTCAAACAAAAAACATTAAATTTCAATCAAAAATAATCAAACTAATTTTTAACAGAAATAATTAAACTTTTAACAAAATAGTTCAATTTTTCAACCGGAAAGGCGAATTTTCAAACAAATAGTTAAATTTCAACTAAAAATAATCAGTTTTTAACCAAAAATGGAACAGTTAAATTTTCAGGTTAAAAAATTAAATTTCAACTAAGAAAAAAACGATTTGTCAACAAAATAGTTGAATTTACAACCAAAGGTATGAATTTTCAACTTACATGATAAATCTCCAATTGATATAGTTGCACTTTAAACCAAAAAGATCAATTTTCCAAACAAACGGATGAATTTTCAACAAAACAGTTAAACATTCAACCAAAGAAATGAATCTTTAATTAAAATGATGAATCTTCAATTAGAATAGTTAAATTTTCAGTTAAAAAAATTATTTGTCAACCATAACAAAAATTCAACTCTTCAAGACACTTTAATTCTTCACCATAAAAAAAAAAATGATTTTCTAACAAATTTATAAAAAGAAAACTTTTTTCAGAGTTTTTTCTAACAAATCTTCAACCATAAAATATGAATTTTCAACAAAAGAGTTGAGCCCTCAACCCAAAAAGATTAATTTTAAACCAAGCTGTTGTATTTTGTTATGTTTTTATCCAAAAAAGATGAAATTTCTACTAAAACAGATGAATTTTCAAGCTAACGAGAAAGAATTTTTAAAGAGAATAATTGCATTGTTAACAAAACAGTTGAATTTTTAAACAAAAAAGATTACTTTTTCCAAATTCGTTGAATTTTCAATCAAATACAAAATTTTTAACAAAAAATATAATTGTCATTTGGGAAAAACTGCAAAAGAATATAAATATAAATACAAGGCTAATAATGAATTACTGACAAGAATATTGGATCAGGATGGCCGCAAAACCACATTTTCAAAATTTCTTAATTCTCCCCTGACCAAATTTCCATTTTCCTGATCATTAATATTTAAAGACCAGAATTTTAATCTTGTACCATTTTTAACATCAGTTTTTATATTTTTATTATTTATTACATATTATTTTATTATTACTTTTTCCCTGACTTTTTACTTCTGAAAACCCGATTATCGTAAGATTCAAAAGTCTTACCTTCAAATTTCCAGCATTTTATTTTAATAAATTAAAATAGCTTAATAGCATTGTTTCGGGAACAATAATGATTTGACTTTGTTATAGGTATTGTATTTTTTCCTAAAACTATTTTGAATACCTGCATATAATAATTTACACTTTTAATCAATATTTTGAATCATAATTTTTCAAGACAGTGCTGTTAACTTCTTTTAATTAGTCATTCATAACCCAGTATTTAAATTAAAATTGATTGATTTGAGCGCTACCGCGGACAAATTTCCGAATAAAAAAAACCAACAGTATGAAAACAGATTTCAGTGGGACAAAATCTCTGTTCATATAACATTTTCTGAGCCGATGCTTCAATTTGTGAACTTGAAATAAAAGAATTAAATTTTTTGCATCTTACTGTCCCTCTTTGAAGTATTCTTTCAGAGTATTACTGAAGCGTTTACTGTATCTGACGAATTCTCTTTTGCGTTGATCCAAAGCCTGTTTACCTGCTGATCCTGGTATAAATCCTGTGACTTCGTTTACTGCATCTAGTAATTTTTTGATTGCACTAGCAATTTCTCTGAAAAAATTAATGATGTTGAAAAAAAATACTAAAAGGTGAATATAACGAAAATACTTTAAAAGCTAAAAATGCTCTCAAAACAGGGAAAATAAGGTGATTTTTCGCGGAAATGGGAAATAAATTATTTTAATTGAAATTAATCTATAGGTACCCGAGTTCTGAAGCTAAAAAGTCGAATGTTTTAGAAAACAGTTGACTTTTAAACACGAAAAGGACAATTTTCAACAAGAACGTTAATTTTCAAACAAGAAAGATGATTTTTCAACCAAAATTCAATTCAAAAGGAAGAATTTTATTTCTACAATAATTGCATTTTCAACCAAACAATAGAATTTTAATAAAATAGTATTTGAATTTTTAATCAAACAATTCAATTTTTAACCAAATACTTAAATTTTCATCCTAAAAAGATGAATTTTCAACAAAATGGTCGAATTCTTAAGCTAAAAAGGTTTAATTTCAACTAAAAACGGTTCCATTTTCGAAGGAATAGTTTATTTTCTGAGAAAACAGTTGAATCTTCAACCAAGAAGTTTTTTACAAAAAAAAAAACATTAATTTGCAACAAAAACGTTTACTTATCGGCCGAAAAAGATTAATTTTTAACAAAATAGTTGAATTTTCAACAAAATAGTTGAATTTCGAACTAAATAATTGAATTTTGAACCTACAAATATGTATTTTCAACCAAACTGTTGCATTTAAAAAAATAAAATAAAAATTTTTAATCAGAGACAGAATAGTTACATTTTTAGTTTAAAAAAAATTAACTTGAAACCTGCGAAGGAGTATTTTCAAAAAAATAGTTACATTTTTAACCAAAATAGCTGAACTTTCAACCAAAAATGTGAATTTATTGTGAGCCAAGAAGTTTAACTTTTTACTGAAAAGATGAAATTTTTACCAAAAGAAATGAATTTTCAAAGCAAAAAAAAACTATTTTTCTATCAAACAAATGAATTTTCAAGCAAATAGTTTTAATTTTCTTCTAGACTGCTGAGTTTTCAGGCCAAAAAGACGAACTTTAAAGAAAATGCATAAATTTTAAACAAAATAGTTGAATTCTCAACTAGAAAAGATCAATTTATATCCAAAAATGGAACTTACATTTTCAGTTTAAAAAAAACATTCTCAAGCAAAAAAACACGAATTTTTAATAGAATAATAAATTGTTCAGCCAAAGTGGTTCAACTATCCAGAAAGTAGGTGACTTTTCAATAATAAAATATCAATTCTAATCAAAAAATATAATTTATATTTCAACAACAAAAGAAATGATTTTACAGAACAAAAAGACGATTTTTTCTACCACACAACTGGATTTTCAACCAAATAGTTTAATTTGTTACCAAATTGTTGAATTTTCAAGCCAAAAAAACGAATTTTCAACCAATTAGTTGATTTGTCAACTAGAAAAGGTTAATTTTCAATGAAAAATATTAATCTTTACCTGAACACGGAATAGTTACATTTTTTGTTAAAAATTAATTCTTAAGTCTAAAAAAACAAATAAATTTTCTAATAAAGTAGTTCAAGTATCAACCAAGTAGTTGAATTTTCAATCAAAAATAAATGTTAATAAAAAACTGTTGAATTCAACCAAAAAGGACCAAGTTTCAACAAAATAGTTGAATCCTTAACCAAAGCAGCTTAAGTTTTTACCATGTAAAATTTTCAGTTAAACCTAATTTTCAAAATAAAAAATGAAAGAATTTTCAATCAAATAGATTAATTTTGCTACAAAACAGTTGAATTTTTAATCCGAAAATATGAATTTTGAACAAAAAAGTTAATTAACAACCAGTTGAATTATGATCTAAAAACGATCTTTATCAACTAAAAATGGAAAAGTTAAATTTTCATTTCAAAAAATTAATTAAAAAAAAAAAAGGAATATTTAAGAAACATACTTAATTTTTCAACCAAAGAGATGAATCTTCAACTAAAAAAATCGTTTTTCAACAAAGTAGTTCAACTTTCAACCAAGTAGTTGAATTTTCAACGAAGAAGATTAATTTTTTATAAAGAAGCGAATTTTCAACAAAATAATTGAAAAAAGCTTAATTCTCGATTAAAAATGTAATATTTGAATGTTCAATTAAAACGATCTTCAGACAATAAAATGAATTTTTAACGAAGTGGTTTAACTTTTAACCAAATAGTTCTATTTTCAATAAAAAAGATGAATTTCCAACAAAATAGTTGAACTTTCAACCGAAGAGATAAATTTTTAATTAAAGAGATGAATCATTAATTGGAATAATTTTATAAAACAGTTGACTTTTGAACCAAAAAAGATGATTTTACAAGCAAATAGTTGAAATTTTAACCTAAAAAGATGAATTTTCAATCAGATGGTCGAATTTTAAAACATACAAGATTGAACTTCAACCAAAAAAAAATAATTCATTTTTAACCAAATCAAAGGCTCAATTTTCAACCAAATTATCGAATTTTTACCCTAAAAAGATGAATTTCCAATAAAATTGTCAAATTCTTAAACAAAAAAGATTCAACTTCAACTAAAAACAGTTCCATTTTTAACAAAATAGTTCATTTTTCAACAATATAATTCAATTTGCATTCAAATAGTAGAATTTTTAACCAAAACAGATGAATTTTGAACCAAAAATATAATAGTAGACTTTTAACCAAAAATAGTTTATTTTTCTTCTTGGGTTCAATTAATTCAGTTTGCATTTAAGCGAAAAACGAGAAAAAAGGGACGTTTTTGGAAAACAAGTGGATAAAAAAGGAATTCTTTAAAAAAAGGAAAAGAAAGGGAATAGAGGTCTGAATAAAGCATAAAATCTCTTAATTTTGTACATACTTAATAGTTTCGAGGAAGGTTTTACGGTCTGTTATCTCATCTGGAATTCTGCTCAATATCCTTTTTAAGGAAGTTGACTTCCGATTAAGCTCTTGGAATGCATCTTCTGAACGCGCTGATCGATATTCGACAACTGGCACGAAATGATAATATAAATAACGTACATGAATTAATTATATAGAAACATAAGTTACAAATTGATTTTAAAAAATTGCTTACCATCACAGTCTGAAGCAGTACCCTGTAATCGAAGAACGCTTTCATTCATGTCGATATTTAAATCTGATTTTCGCACAATTCCCAAAACTAAATCGTATGTAAGTCCAGGGTAGGAATTCTCAGCCTTCGTAAGCGCTGATCGCAAAGTTTGCGCAGCCATAACATTTTGTCTCTCCAACTAAAATTGATTAATCAACATTTTACCTGATAAAATATAAATACCCAAGTTTGATCTTAAACTAAATTTAAAAACTTAAGCTGAAAAACCTAATTAAAAAAATATTGAGTAAATTTCCGTTTCGTCTTAGAATCTTTTTCTATTAAAATCATTGAAATTTCAAAGATTTTGTGTGAATTTCTGTTGATTTGTAAAGGAATTTCACAAAAACATAAAAACCCAGTCATTCTTTACGTAAAATTATATACACACACACAAAATTACATGAAAACTAAATATGGAAAATTACAGTTTTTGTAGGTCCTTGAACTTACTTAAATTTTTTCTAAAATTTTGTAGTCTTGTAAAATTAAAAAATTTTGCTTTAAAATCTTCTACATTCTCTTTATAAATTTCAACCATTTTAAATTCTTCAATTTTCTCTTGAAATTAATTTTTGAGCTAAAAAAATCATTTGAAATTTTCCCGGGAATCTTAAAAAATGGTTATTCTCTTGAAACCTTTTCTACTTCTTAAAACGCATTTTTTTCGAAATCTCGAAAAATCTATAGCTTGTTTAAAACTTCTTGAAATCTTTCCAAGTTGTACATTATTGTAAAATCTTTTCAAAACTTTTAATAACTCTTAAGCTTACTTGAAATTATTCTAAAATTTTGTAATCTTGTAAAATTGGAAAATTTAACTTTTAAATCTTCTACATTCTTCTTAGAAATTTCAGAGAAACATTTTAAATCTTTTTCAATTTTTCCAGGAATCTTAAAAAAATGGTTATTCTCTTGAAACCTTTCCAAATTCTTAAAAAGGTTCTTTTTTCGAAATCCCCAAAAATCTTCAATTTTTTAAAAACTTTTTGAAATCTTTCTATGTTATTTTTCGACACTTCAGGATATTACTTTAAATATTTTGAAATCTTTTAAAATTTTCTCTTAAAATTAATTTCTCAAAAAAATCCCCAGGAATCTTGAGAATTGTTTTTAGTCTCGTGAAATCTTTCAAAATTCTTGACAAGCTTCTTTTTTCAAAATCTTTAAAAATCTACATTTTGTTTACAATTTTTAAAAATCTTCTCAAGTTTTAAATTATTGTGTAACATTAAAAAAATTGTCTAATATCTTCCAGATTCTTTTTCGATAGGCTTTGAAATCTTCAAAACTTAAAATTAATCTTTTAAAGTAAAAGATAAATCATTTAAAATAAAAGCTAAATCATTTTAAAACTTTCAGATAAAAATGTTTACAAATTATAGTTAGGTAGCAAAATGATGAGAACAGAACTATTTCCCAATATTAAAAAATCATTAATTAACGAAATGATTACATTGTTAAACAAAGAGTTGAATCCTCAACTAAAACCGAATAATTTTCAACCAAAAAGTTACATTTTTAACCAAAAAAGATTCAATATCTACAAAAAGAGATGAATTTTCAAACATCTCTTAAGCTGATTCGAATTATTTTCTTATTAATTACATTCTTAATTTTTTGTCTTTTAACTTTTGACAAATCTTTAAAAATTAACAAAATTGCCTTCAAATCATCCAGATTTTCTTCGGCATTTTTATAAATCTATTGAAACATTTTCGAATCTTGAAGTTTTCTTTAGAAATTAATTTTATAGTGTGAAAAATAATTTAACATGTTCTCAGGAATTTGAATAAGGATTGTTTATTTACTTGAAACGTTTTAAAATTCTTAACAGGTTTCGAATTTTTTATTCCACTTCTACGAAAAATTATATTTTGTTACAAATTTTTTGAAAAATTTTCAAGTTTTAATTTAATTTTGTATCTTTTAAAATTTTCTAATAACTCTTAAACTCACTTGAATTTATTCTAAGATTTTGCAATCTTGCAATATTAAAAAACGTAGCTTTAAAATCTTCTACATTATTTTTTAAAATTGCAGGAAAACATTTTAAATCTTTTTCAATTTTTTCTCAAAATTAATTTTTCAGCAAAAAAGAATCATCTGACGTTTTCCCGGGAATTTGAGAAAATAGTTATTTTTTTGAAACCATTTCAAATTCTTAAAAAGATTCTTTTTTCGAAAGCTCAAAAATACAATTTAATTACATCTTTTTAAAAACTGTCCACGTTTTAAATTATTGTAAAATCTTTTCAAAACTTCTAAATATCTTACAATTATCTTAGTTATCATAAAATTATGCTTTTTTTGTTAAAAAATTATTTTTTTAACTGAAAATTAAACATTTCAAACTTTTTGAAGAGCCTTAAATTACTCAATTTTTTATAAAACTTTGTAATTTTGCAAAATTGAACAACTTTGTTTGAAAATCGTTTATATTATTTTTAGATATTTTAGGAAAACATGTTAAATGGTTTGAAATCTTTTACAATTTTCTCTTGAAATTTACTTTTCAAACAACAAAAAAATTCTAAATTTTCCCAGGAATCTCAAGAATTTTATTTTTATTGTCTTGAATTCTGTCAACATTCTTAAAAAACTTATTTTTTCAAAACCTTTAAAAGTCTAAATTTTGTTTACAATTTGTTTGAAATATTTTCAAGATTTAAATTATTTTCGAATCTTTTAAAAACTCCTGAAACTTCTGAATATTTTTAAAAATAATTCAGTTTACTTAAAAAAAATTAAAATTCTGCAACATTAAAAAAATTGTCTTAAAATCTTCTGGATTCTTTTTTGACATGTTTTGAAATCTTCAGAACTTAAAATTAATCTTTTAATATAAAAGCTAAATCATTTAAAATTTTACCAGTAATCTTATTGTCAGTACCGAGAATTTGTTTACTTTCAAAAGGTAAACATGTTTACAAATTATAGTTTGGTAGAAAAATGTTAGGAACAGAATTATTTCCCAAAATTGTTTGAAATCTTTTAAAATTTTTGTGAATTCTTCAAAATCCTTGAAATCATCGTGAAATCTTTATAAAATCTTTCTTAAATCTTTGTTTGTGAAAACTTTTGTGTTCGTTTGGAATCATTGAAATCTTTTTTAATCTTCTCAAATTTATTGAAACCTTTTGAAATTGTTTAAAACCTTTGAAATGTCCTGAAATCTTTTGAAAGTTTTTAAATTCTTGAAATCTTTTGAAATCCTTAGGAATTCTTTGAAATACTTGTGAAATCTTTCCTATATCTTTTTTGATTATTTGACATTGCTAGAATATTTGAAATCACTAAAATTTTCGTATTTTGGCGTACTGTAGCTTTTTTGAAATCTTTGAGATTCTTGAAATCTTTATAAATCCTTATAGATTCTTTGTAATATTTGCGAAATCTTTCTGAAATCTTTTCTATTCGTTTAAAATCATTCAAATATTACAAAAATTTGGAAGTTATTTAAAATCTTTGAAATATTTGTGAAATCTTTTGTATTCGTTTGAAATCATTCAAATATTTGAAATCTTGTGAAGTATTCCAAAAATTTTGAAATTATTTGAAATCTTTGAAACATTTGTGAAATCTGTCTGAAATTTTTTGTATTTATTTGAAATCATTAAAATATTTGAAATCTACTAAAAAAAATTTGAAATCATTTCAAATCTTTGAAATGTTATGAAATCTTAGAAATATGGTTTACTATACATTTTGTTGAATCTTTAAAATCCTTGAAATCTTCTGAAAGTTTAAAAGTCGTTGTGAAATGTTCGTTATCTTTGTAAAACTTTTTGAAATCTTTAAAATTTGTATAAAATATTTGAGAAATATTTTGAAATCTTTATGAAAGCTTTGAAATATTTGGGAAATCTTTGTATAATTTTTGTTTGTGAAAACTTTTGTCTTTGTTTGAAAGCATTGAAATATTTTCAAATTTATTGAAACCTTTTTAAATTATTTAAAATCTTTCAAATCTGGCGCTGTACTGTTTTTAAAATCTTTGAAATTCTTGAAATCTTTTGAAATACTTATGAATTATACTCAAAAACCGAGTCGTCAGCCCCACGAAAAATCCGTTGTATAGGTATGGTTCATTCTAATTCTTAAATCCGTAAAATAATGAGTAGAGTCTACAAAAAGTGCCCTGAAATCTATTTATTTTGTAATAAACAAAAGCTAAATTATATCATAATAAATAAAAAACTTGTCAGCAGCAACATTTCTTCTAAACGTGATGTTTCTTTCATAAGAGACTAACAGATTTAAATTACTCTTTACATTTCAATAAAATAACTTTTTTCAAAAGCAAAACAAAAATTCAAATTCATGGTTCTCGTTAAAAATTCGAGGAGATTTCCAGGTTTTCAAGGTCGCTGGACACCCTGTTCACGTCAAATCATTAGTGGAATTTTTGACAATGAATAAATCGTAATTATTTTCTTTTTTTTTAAAGATTCCCAAGATATTATTACTTAGCTCTTTTGTAAACAAAACTTCAGTCAACAAATTCAGATATAGAAAAAAGTCTGAAAAGTACGTTTGTTTTTAATATCAAATCATGAACTTGTTCGTAAACAGAAAATACATCGAAAACAGAAAAAATCTGACCCGATACGATCTTCGAACGAAACCATGAAGAGGTTATGTTTCACAGATGCACAATTTCGTACATTTTCACAACACCAATTTCAAACTGACTTACATAAATATAATAACACACCAAAATGATGAATTACACTAAATTTTACTGCCAAATAAGAACAAGAAAGTGAATTTTCCCGCAAAAGTGAAGTCTTCACTCCAAACTTGGCAAAAAAAGTACACGTGGGAAAAAATAAACGAGAAAACTGATTCAACACGGAATTAATATTTTTAAGAATGAATGACGATTTGTAAAACGATTCTTACCTTTGCTAATATAGGCCTTAATATTACAGGAAGAACAAGTGATGTAACTGGAGCCTCATCGCCCATTGTCATCCTTCTCAGGTTTTATTTTGATTTAGAGACCGTGCAAACCTGCAAACCCAGTTCTCTTTTTTCCTAAACTACACGAAATCGATGCGGAAAAGGGGTTATTATTTTATTATTCACAAAAAATAATTTCTCCCATGGTATTTTTATCTGACAGCTGTCACGAGATTTCGGGAAAACAAGGTTAACAACATTTCTTCCCAGAATCGTGGAGAAGGGGAAAGACTTGCGCATTAGGCCTTTGCTCATCAGCTGATGCGCATGCGAAACTGTTTATCCAATCGCAGAACACTATATTTGGCGCAAACGTTAAAATTGTATCAGTAAAATATTATTTTACTATTAACAGAAAAATAAATAAAGGCACATTTTTATGTTAACAATTAGATTTCATGAATTTTTTGAATCACAATAATCGTTTGTGACCTCTCCTGGATGCTAATTTGCTTTTAATAAAGAAATATTTAAATTAGGTCGCTTCACAAGCATCTTCTATTTTTTCAAAAATTGTAATTCCCGCCGTTTTGGATCCTTTGAAGTAGCCTGGTTCTGGGTAATAAGAAATGTAAACGCTGCGAAAAAAGATTAAAAGATTCTAGTTTATTTTCCTGAATAATCATTTTTTAGTGACTCAAATTGTATTGGCGATTCACCTTTATTTCAAAATTTATAAAAACATCGGACAATGGCGGACGAAGCAGAACAAGTAAGTTAAAATGAAGCAAAACCGGAAGGTTTCTGATTCTAACCTAAAAATTCTTTTTTCAGGCGCCGGCAATTAATGTTAAAGAACCTCTGGATTTAATAAGGCTTAGCCTAGACGAGCGAATTTACGTGAAAATGAGGAACGAGAGGGAACTTCGAGGTCGATTACATGTAAGAATTATTATTTTTTGTAACTTTGTTGTTTTGTTGTTTGGTTAGTGGACAATATAACCTTATTTCTTCGCGTCTCATGCGTCTCTCTTATCATAATTTTTATAATTTTTTGATTATTCTTTAAGACAGTCTATAAAACCTTATGCTATAAATTATAAGTAATATTCTCTTGGTTTGTATACTCAGCTTTTGAAAATTAATTTATATGTGTGCCATGTTTCGTAAACTCTTATCTTTCTTAGTTGAAAAAAAAACTTTTTTGTTGAAAATACAACTTTTCGAGTTGAAAATTCATCTTTTGAATTGTAAATTCAACTATTTTGGTAGAAATTGTATCGTTTTGTTCAGAATTCACAACTGTTTGATTGAAACTTAATCTGTTCTAATTGAGGATTCACTGTTTTGTGAAAAATTCGTCATTTTCTTTTTAGAATTAAAATGGTTTTTGATTGAATCATCAACTATTACATTATTTTGCTGATACATAATTTATCTTTTTTGGTTGATAATTCATCATTTAAGTTGACAAACTTTTTTTTCATTCAAAATTTGAGTTTTTTGTTGAAAATTAATTTTTTTAACTGAAAATTAAACACTTCCATGTTCGATTGCAAGTTCATCTTGTTTGTTAGAAGTCATCTTTCTTGGTTCAAAATTACCTTTTCTTTAAAAATTCTGTTTTAGTTGTTTTAGTTAAGGATTCAAATATTTTGTGGAAAATTCACCGTTTTTTTGGTTTAAAATTGAAATGTCTTTTGATTGAATCATCAACTCTTACATTTTTTGCTGGTACTTTATCTTTTTTTGGTTGATAATTCATCATTTTAGTTGAAAAACCTTTTTTTTATTAAAAATTGAGTTTTCTTTTGGAAACTTATTTTTTTAACTGAAAATTCAACACTTCCACGTTCGATTGCAAATTCATTTTGTTTGGTATAAAGTCAATCTTTCTTGGTTAAAAATTACCTTTTTGTTTGAAAATTCAACTTGTTTTGTTGAAAATACGTCTTTTGGGTTGAAAATTCATCTATTTCTGTAGAAATGGTATCTTTTTT
>CAKNXH010002349.1:280570-299487 GCA_932178445.1 Andricus quercusramuli | reverse complement strand
CTGTTTAGTTGAAGATTCATCTCTTGTTAAAAATTTAATTATTTTATTGAAAATTCATTTCTTTGGCTGAAAAGTAATTTTTTAACTAGACATTCAACTATCTGAATTGAAGCTTGCTAGAATTTTCATCTTTTTTGGTTCAAAATACAACTGTTTTACTATAAATTATTCTGTTTTGTTTGAAAATTAAACTATTTTGTTAAAAATACGTCGTTTTTGTTTGATTTCAACTGTTTTTGATTTCAAAAAATAATTTTTTTGGTTGAAATAGCAACTATGGTATTCTTCCTTTCAAATTATTTTTTAGTTTGTTGTATATTTATCTATTTGGTTGCAAACTTAATTGTTTTGTTGAAAATTCGTTTTGTGTTTGAAAATTCATCTCTTTTGGTAAAAATTTAATTTGTTTTGACTCAAAATGCAACTGTTTAACTACAAATGAATCTATTTTGATTGAGACTTGAACTATTTTGTTGAAAATACGTATTTTTTGTTTGAATTCAACTATTTTTGATTTAAAAAAATCATATTTTCAGGTTGAAATAACTATTATATTTCTCGTTAAGAATTCATCTTTATTGATTGAAAATCCAACTACTTGGTTGAAAGTTTGAATAATTAAAAAAAAATTGTTGGTTGGAAACTGAACTTTTCTGTTTGAAAATTCATGTATTTTGTTGAATATTCGTTTTTGTTTTGTAGAAAATTAATCTTTTGGGTTAAAAATTCAAATATTTGGTTAAAAGTTTTTTTTTATTGGAAGTTCAGCATTTTAGCTGAAAATTCATTTTTCACTGAAAATTTAGCTATTCCATTTTTGTCGAAGATTTATCTTTTTTGATAGAAATTTAATCTTCTTTGTTGAAAATTCATCTGTTTTGTTCCAAATTTAACTATTTCGTTGACAATTTATTTTATTTAGTTGAACGTTGATTTTTCTACTGAAAATTTAACTGTTCTATTTTTGGTTAAAAGTTCGTTTCTGTTGTTGAATATACTTTTTTCGTTGAACATTTATTTTTCTTCCTGAAAATTTAACTATTCTATTTTTGGTTGAAAATTTCTTATTTAGTTAAAAATGTGTATGTATTTGGTTGAAAATTTGTATTTTTTACAAAAAAATTCATTGTCATGGTTTAATATTCATCATTTTAGTTAGAAATTCATTTTTTTTTTGTTGAAAATTCGTTTTTTATTGTTGAAAATTAATTTTTTAAGCTGAAAATACAACTTCGATTTTATTGAATTAAAAAGGTAACTTCTCTTTTTCAGTCGTTTCTCTAAATTGGAAGAGAAAATGTTTTATTTATATCATTTGTATTATTTTCATCGTATTTATTAACGTGAGTTTAAAATCGAAAAGTTTGCAGTTTTAATGTCATCTAATTTGAAATTCTTCTACTGGAAATTAAATTGGAAAAAATTAAGCCGTCTTTAAGCTTCAATTTCAAAAGTTTAAAGCTTTTGTTTTCACTTCAAATTTGATTATTTCAAATGAAAAAAATTTCAATTTCAAGAGTTCCAACTTTCTTGATTGCAGTGACCATGCAAAATGTTTGCGAACCGGGAAATGACCGGAAATTTTTTCCTCAGTTAAGGCGGCCACCCTAATTTCATCAAATTTTTTAATATTCCAATAAATTAATTCTAATTAATCTTTGTTTTGAAGGCGTACGATCAGCATTTGAACATGGTCCTAGGAGAAGTTGAAGAAACTGTCACAACTGTAGAAATCGACGAAGAAACCTACGAAGAAGTCTACCGCACCACAAAAAGAAACATTCCAATGCTCTTTGTTCGAGGTGATGGTGTTATCCTCGTTTCTCCACCCAGTATGCGACCCACGGTTTAAAAACTTTCTACACATTTTCGTATAAGGTCGGTTTTTCTACGCAAATTTAGTTTCACTTCATGAAAAGTTTATTTTGTACTCATTTAAATTTATTTAAATTTAGAAAAAAAAGTTTATTTGTAAATGAAGGAAACTGTTTGTTTAAAAGATTCAGTTTATCAAATCTTGAATCATCAGATGATTCTAGAGAATCATCAATAATAATCTACGTACTGACGATTGTACAAAAAAGATAGAATAAAATTAACAAACTTACAAATATTTGGCTCTTGGATTTTGTTTTGGTGACAAACAAGTAATCTGGGGGCTCAGAAAAATGTTACATTTTACTTTTTCGCGATTTTGGTGTTCCGGTACCAAACATAGTAGTTGGAGGATTCAAATCTGCAGGTCCTGTAGCTTGAGCAGTAAGGTCATTTATTCTCTGATCTTTGAGTTTTAACATGCTTTCAAGATGTGAGACTTTTTCACTCAACAGATTGATCGCATTCTTTTTTTCTTGCAATTCATGTTTCAGTTTCATGAAGATATGACGAGGCACTGTTTTATCCGCGACCACTTCCGGATTTATAGCATTTCTAGCCGACTCTACGAAAAATATAATCCTAGTTACATTTTTTCAGGAACTATACAAAACCTTACTTTTTTATTTACTTTTGAAATAAATTTTGGAATGAATTTAGAAGAATTTAAGGGAATTTAAGAGAATTGGCTGAAATTTATATAAATTCCAGGTGAATTTTAACGAATTCAGGAATAGTTCAAAAAATGAAAAATAAACCAATTAATTAAATGAAATGCGAGAGAATTTAGAGAGTTCTAAGGAAAATGAGAAGAATTCGATTAAATTCATAAAAATTCAAGTAAATAAAGAAAATTTAATTTAAAATGTTCCCCTAATTTCAATAAAATTAGAGTGAATTAATAAGAATTCAGGGGCAATTCAAATTAATTGAAAAAAACGTTTCAAAAATCCAGAATTTTTCATTGGTTTCAATAAAATTTTAATGAATTTAGAAGAATTCAAAAGAATTTAAGAGATAGGAATGAAATTGAGTTGAAATAAAGATAAATTAAAAATAATTCAACTGAATAGAATAAAATTTGTAACATCCCAACAAATTATATTGAAAAGTTAGAACATTTTCAAAATTTTTGGGACCATTTTTTCAAGATTCCAAAATTCTATATGCGGCTAATCATAGTACTCGAAAATTTAAACAATTTATCCTTATGAATTTTTTCGATAAAAAGAAAATTATCAGAGTTATAGCATTTTAAAAATCCTAAAAAACAGACGAAAATGAACATTTTAAGCCAAAAAAGCACCATATGAAAAAACGCCAGGAGATGAAAAACGTCGTTTTTTGAAAGCCCTATATGATTATCATAAAAAAATTTTGAATTTGTCCGGAAAATCGAAAATTCAAATTTTGATCGCACAACAAATTAACGAAAAAAATCAATTTTTTGGTCAGACTGTGCAAGATAAGAAAAAAATGAATAAAAAAAATGTTGCACCCAGAAGAGATCTGCAAATTTGTTATTAATCAATTTTGTAGGACATGTATTTTTTTTATTAATAAAAAACATTAAAAATAAAAAAATTTAATTTTCGGAAAAACGACACAAGCTGCGAAAAAAAAAATTAAACATAAGTTGTAAATCCAAAAAAGAGCTACAAATTTGTTATCGAGTATTTCTTGATAGGATGCGTAGTTTGTGTTTTATTCGTAAAAAAACAATATTAAAAATGAAAAATTTAAATGTGTGGACAAACGACACAAGCTATGAACAAAAGAAAAGATAAAAGTTGTTCAATTAAAAAATATCTAAAATTTGTTGTAAACTCTTGTAATAAAAATATATTAAAAATTAAAAATCACCTTTTTAGAAAAAGGACACAAGCTATTATATTATACAAAAGTAACTAAAAAAGTCATGATTGTAATGTTTTTTTGCAAAAGTAACTACGAAAAAGATACATTTTGAAACGTTAACTTGTCACTCTTTTCGTGATGGAACGGTAACGATAACGAGTTCCTTTTAAAATTAACTTACCCAGGAGGGGAAGTGAGGGAAAATCAGGGGAGGAAATAGGGGAAATGAGAGGAGCAGAAGTCAGGGGAAATGTGTGATGCGGAAGTAGAGGACGGGAGGGGAAATGAGGGTGAGGTAGTGAGGAAAAATTTGGAAGTGGGATGTAGTGGAAGTGATGGGAAATTGTGTGAGAGGAAGTAGAGGAAACTATGGATAGGGGAAGTGAGAGAAATGAAGGGTTAGAGAAGTATGGTAAATAAGACTGGGTATGTGAGGGGAATTGGATAGTGCTAATAGAGGAAGTGAGGGGAGGAGAGTGAGAAAAATTAATAGGAGGTGAAGTAGGGGAATGAGGAGAAATTAGAAGTAGAAAAGTGAGAGGAAATTACGGGAGGGGGAATTATGGGAAATAAGAGGTGGGGAAGTAGGATAAATGATTGGAAGTAAGGAAGGGTAGTAAGGGGAAATGCAGGATGGAGAAGTAGGGTAAATGAAGGGGGGGGGGTGAAATTATAGTGTGGAAATAGAGGTAGTGAGAGGAAGTAGGACAAATTATTGGAAGTGATGTAGGGTAATTAGGAGAAATAATGGTAGAGGAAGTAGAGGAAATAATTAGAAGTGAGGGAGGATAAATCAGGAGAATTGATGGGAGGGGAAATTAGAGGTGGGGATGTAACAAAAATGAGGAAAAATTAGTGGAAGGAAAATGAGGGAAATAAGGAGAAATTATGGGAAATGAGGTGAGGGAAAGTTAAGAGAGTGGGAGTAGAGAAAATGAGGGAAAGTAGAAGAAATGATTGGAAGTGAGGGATGGTAGTGAGGAGAATTGAGGGGGTGGGAAGTAGGAGAATTAGGGGTGGATATGCACGGAAATTGGAAGAAATTACTGAGAGAGAAGTAAGAAAAAGTGAAGGAAAATCAGGGGTGGAGACGTATGAGAAGTAAGAGGAAATTAGAGAGTAAATGTAGAGGATTTGAGGGAAAGTAGGGGACTTAGGGGTGGGTATGTAGAGAAAATTAGGAGAAGTGAGGAAAAGTGAGGCAAAGTTAGGGGGGGGGGGGGTATGGAAAATGAGGAAAGGGTAAATTAGAGAATCGATGTAAGGGAAGTGAGGAAAAGTAGAAGAAATTATTGGAAGTGAGAGAGAGGGGGTGGGGAGTAGTGGGGGGATTTGAGATGAAGTTGGAGAAGAGAAAGGAATTGAGAAATTAGGGTTAGGAAAGTGATGGGAAGTTAGGAGAAATGATTGGAAGTGAGGGAGGGTATTTAGGAGAATTGAGGGGTTTGGGGAGTCAGGGGTGGGTATGTAGAGAAATTTAAGAGAAGTGAGGGGAATGGAAGTGAGAAAAAGTGAGGTAAAATTAGGAGGGGGGGGGAAGTATGGGAAATGAGGGGAGGGTAAATTAGAGAATGGATGTAGGAGGAGTGAGGGAAAATAGAAGAAATGATTGGAAGTGAGAGAGAGAGAGAAATTCTTAAGGAGTTTTGAGAGGAATTGAGTAGAAATTAGGGTTAGGGTAGTGAGCGGAAATTAGGAGAAATGATTGGAAGTGAGGGAAGGTAGTTAGGAGAATTGAGGGGTTTGGGAAGTAGGGGAATTAGGTGTGGGTATGTAGAGAAAATTAGGAGAAGTGAGGGGAATGGAAGTGAGAAAAATTGAGGTAAAATAAGGGGGGGGGGGGGTACGGGAAATGAGTGAAGGGTAAATTAAAGAATGGATGTAGGGGAAGTAGAAGAAATGATTGGAAGTGAGAGCGAGAGAGAGTAGTGAGGAGATTTGGGATGAAGTTGAAGAAGTGAGAGGAATTGAGGACAAATTAGGGTTAGGTAAATGAGGGGAAATTAGGAAGGGGACGTGATGAAAAGTAGGAGAAATTATTGGAAGTGCGCGAGGGTAGTAAAGAGAATTGAGAGGAAGGCTACTAGGATTGAGTGGGTGTGTAGGGGAGGGTAATTGATGATTGGAGAAGGGACGTAGGGGAAAAGGAGTGTTGCTGAGATAATAAGAAGAGGGGAAGTAGACGTGGAAGAAGTTGAGGAAAGGAGGGGAATTAGGGGATGTAGGGTAGGAATAATTGTTTAAATTTAAATTACTTAAATAGGTTCTTACCGCCTTTGCCTTTTTCTTCGATTTCACTGTACAAGGTTTCAGTATCAGCATGACAGTCCTTTGAAATTTTTGCATGAAGATCGGTTAAAACATTTTCAATTACACCTGCTTGGGAATTTGCTAACTTGTCGATTATGTCCTTTGAAAGTTTCATTTCAATCTTTGACAATACTTTGCGGTTTAATGTACACCAATTGTCAATTTTTTTTGCTATGCTGCTACCGGGAATGTAATTATGGACATCGACCAATCGGGGATAATATTTTTTTAATAGCTCGGCCATCAGAACTGCACAGTACATAAACTTAATTAATGGGTTAGGGGTTTGTAAATTTTATTTCATGATAACATTTTAATTGTAAATTAATTTTTAATATTGGGAAATAATTATGCTCTTAACATTTTGCTATCACACTACAATTGGGAAAGTTTTTCACACTTTTAAAGAGATGAGAAAAATAATATTATGGACAATAACATTCGTGTCTTTACTGAATACTGAATTTTCTGGTAAGATTTTTAATAATATCGGGTTTATTTTCAGAGATTATTTTATGTTTTAAAGATTTCAAAATATGTCAAAAAAGAATCTGGACGAGCTGAAGACTGTTTTTTTTTTTTATTTTTGCAGGATTTTAAGGAAAGTATAAAAACTGAATTATTATTTCAAAGGATAATTAGAAGTTTTAAAAAGGTTCAGAAATACTTTAATTTTTGAGGAGATGAAAAAAATAATTAACCAAATATAGATTTTTGAAAATTTCGAAAAAAGTAGCTTTTTAAGAATTTTTAAATGTTTCAAGAGATTAACAATTTTTTCTTCAAGTTCCAGGCAAAATTTAAACTGATTACTATTTTCTAAAATTAATTTTTAGAGAATATTTAAAAAGATTTTAAAACATTCCAAAAGATTCCCAAAATTGTCAAAAATTAATTTAGAACCTGAAAAGATTTCAAAAAATTTCAAACATAATTTAGATTTTGGAAAAGTTTTAAATGAAGTTTTGAAGCTTTTCACAGATTTTGAGAGGTTTCAGGAAATTTTGGAATATCGGGGAATTTTCGATACACTCAAGAAAAGTTTGGGGGTCATCCACAAATTCCATAAGTCATTTTTCTAAAATTTTTACATTAAAAACGTATAATTGTTTTAAAATAATTTCTTTTGTGTGTGAATTTTCCTTAAGGTTATAAATTTTATTATTTGGTTGCGAATTCATCTTTTTAATTGAAAATTTAACTATTTGGTTGAAAATTCTTTTATTTTGTGGAAAATTCATCTTTTTTTTTGGTAAAAAATTAATCTTCTTGGTTGAAAATATATCTTTTATAGTTAAAAATTCCCTTTTTTCCTTATAAAATAATCCCCTGGTTTGAAAATTCATATTTTTGTTCGAAAATTCATTTCTTTGTTTGAGAATTCGACTATATTGTTGAAAATTCGTTTTTTTTAAAATAAAAATCAATTCTTTTGCGAAAACCCCATCTTTTTTGGTACAAAATTAATCTTCTTGGTTGGAAATTCATATTCTTAGTTAAAAATATAACTATTTTGGTAAACTAGTATTTTATTTAATTAAGAATTAATTTTTTTAACGGAATAACTTAAATAAACTAAATTAGCTTGACTATTTGTTAAAAAATTCCTTTATTTGTTTGAAAATTAAAACTTTTTGTTACAAATTCGTTTTATTTGGTTAAAAAATTATTTTTCTAACTGAAAACGTAACTTTTCTATTGTGTTTAAAAATGCATCTGTTTAGTTGCAAATCCATGTATTTTATTGAAAATTTGTCTTTGATTTTTTTTTGATGATTAGCCCTTTTAGTGAAAAATATATTTCTTTGGTTGAAAATTTAACAATTTTGTTGACATTTTTTTATTTGGTTGAAAAATAATTTTTTTAACTAAAAATATAACTATTCCAGTTTTACTTGAAAATTTATCTTTTATAGTTGAAAATTCAATTATTTTTATAGAAAATTCATGTTTTTTAGTTAGAATTAAACTTTTCAATGGAAAATTCGTTTCTTTTCAAATTAAAAGTTCAACAATTTTGTTGGAAATTCACTTTTTTTTTTAATTTATATTTTTGTTTCGAAAACTGAAATATTGGTAAAAAATTCATCTTTTTTCTTGAAAATTCGACATTTTGGATGATATTTCTCTACTTTATTAACTGAAAAATCTTTATTGTTTAAAAATGCCACTATTTAGTTTCAAAATTAATGTTTTTTGTGAGAGGATTCAACTAGTTTTTTTTAATTTATATTTTTTGGTTAAAAAATGAACTATTTTGTTAAAAATTCCCTTTGGTTGAAAATAAATTGTTCGAACTGGAAATTTAATTAATCCATTTCTCAGTTAAAAATGTATCCTTTTGATTTGAAAATTCCACTATGTATTTGATTGAAAATTCTTCATTTTTTGTAGACAATTAATGTTTTCGCTCAAAATATATCTTTTTGGTTGAAAATACATCTTGTTTGTTGAAAATTAGTTTTTTTTCTTCAAAATTTCGAAATATTGATCAGGGATAAGTCAAATAATTTCGGAATTGGGTTTTTGTAGCAATCTTGTATTTTGTAGTCTAAAAAAATTATGAAACTGATCGTTTACCCCCTTATTCAAAATATGTAATTTTTTAAAAATAAAATTAATCTTTTTGGTTGAAAATTAATATTTGGTAAAATTGTAATTATTTGGATAAAAAATAATTGTATTTGGTTCAAAATTAATTTTTTAAACAAAAAACTATTATTATATTATTATTATTATTATTATTATACTATTGTTCTTATATCATATTATTGATCTCATAGGTATAAGACTTTTTTTACCTAAAACAAATTCAGAACGGTCAGGGAAAATTAAAAATTGGTCAGAGTAAGTCACTAATTTTTTAAATTAATAATATATTATATTAATAGATCAGATAATAGATTTATTTTTGTAATTCGAATGCAAATTTTTTAATGGTTTCAAGAGAATAAACAAATTTTCTTGAGGTTTCTGGGAAAATTAAGAAAGATTTTTTGTTTCACAGAATTTATCTTAAGAGAATATTTAAAAAGATTTCAATACATTCCAGAAGATTCTTAAAATTGTCAAAAAAGAATCAGGGATATTTTAACGCAATTTTTTCAATTTTGCAGAACTTGTTGAAACTTTTAGGAAAAATTTGAATCACTTTGAAAAATAAATATCCTGTTTTTTGAAATTCAAGAAATTATTAAACCGATCGCTTACCCCCATCAGAAAAATCTCTAGCTGTATTTTTCTTGGGTCGAGAGAAAGGAATTTCGTCAAGCCATGAGTAAATTTGTTCCAAATTATCACCCTTATCCGCGTTGATACTCATATTTATGATTCGGCGATTTCCTTCTTATTAAAGAAGCAACTCCCACAAAAATTTTACTTTTTGATCTATTCTGCATTGGAAATTTATCTTTATTGATGTCTGAAGTCTCTTATCTGTCAAAATCGCGAGAGCTCTCAATTTGTAGCTTTTTTTAAATTAAAACAAAAGAACAAAGCTAGCAGAAGAGTAGGAGAAAATCATCAAATTGATTAAGAGTTGTTTTCATCAATCCTATATCTAATAAATTAATTTTGAATTTTCCGAAATTTTGTAAATAGCAATTTCCAAATGATGAATTAATTAATTAATTTAAAAAAAATCAAATTAATTAATTAATTCTAAACATTTATTTCTAGAGAAAATTAAATTTGTAAATTATTCGTGAATAATGAAGGCGAAAATTCTATTCTTTACTCTTTGACCCAATATTTGAAAAATTACAAAAATATTCGATTCATAAACTCGTGATGAAATTTATTTTTGAATATTTCGAAACATTATTGATAACATAAAAAATATTAATTGTAAATGTATTTTAATAATAGTAAGTGATTTCGTAAAATATCTTTATTATTATTCAACCTTTGATTTTAAGACAAATATATTTCGAAGTTTTAGAACTTTTGAAAAGATTCTAAAATAATTCAAAATTTGAAAATATTTCAAAAAATTGTAAACAAAATATAGATTTTTGAAGACTTCGAAATAAAATGTTAAAGCTTTTTAAGGATTTTGAAAGGTTTTAAGGTAATATAATTTTTTTGTTACAATTCCAACGAAAATTTAAATTGATTTTGAAAAAATAATGTTAAGAAATTATTTTAAAATATTTTAAATCAAATAATTTTCTAAATTTTCGGAAAAGAATGTAGAATACTGTAAAGCAAATTTTTTTTCAATTTTGAAAGTTTACAAAATTTTAGAAGAAAAAAATCGAATAAGTTTAAGAGGTTTTAGGAAATGTTAAAAAGATACAAAAATAATTTTAAACTCAAAAATATTTCAACAAATTTAAAACAAAATGTAAATTTTTTTTTAGTTATAAAATACAAAATTGAGAAACTTTTCAAGAACATTGAAAGGTTTTAAGAGAATAATAACAATTTCTTAAGATTTCTAGAAAAATTTTAAAATATTTTAATTTTACAAAATTTATTTTAAGCGAATGATTAAAAGGATTTTCGAAACATTCCAAAAGATTTCCAAAAGTGTCAAAAAAGAACCTAGAAGATTTTACAGCAATTTTTAAATTTTGCAGAACTTTTTAAAATATTTCGAAATAAATCTAATTATTTAAACAAATATTCAAAAAAAATTTTAAATTCAAGAAAAGATTTGGAAATCGTTTAAAGATTTTGAAAGGTTTGAAGAATATTAAAAAATATTTGAGGACATTACATGAGATTTCCATGATTGAAAAAAAATCTCGAAGATTTTAAGACAATTGTAGGGATAATTCAAATCAGTTTAAAATATATTTAGGAATTTTGGAAGTTTTTAATAGATTAACAATATTTTGAAACTTTGAAAGATTTCCGAAAATTTGTAAAAGGTTTAAAAATTTTTTCCAAGCTTTAAAGAGTACTAAATATTTTTCAACTGACTCAAATTCTTCCTAAAATTGTGTAAATTCTTGTAATATAAACAATTTTTCTTTTTAACCTTGAAACAAATAAAGAAGGAATTTGTTTATTTGACATTGTATTAAAAATTATTTTTTTGTCAAAAATAAAATTTTTTTGTTAAACATACATACTTCTAAAAGATAAAATTTAAATTGTAAATGATTCTTCAACAATAAAGGCAATATTTCTTATTTTTACTTTTTGACCAAATATTTTCAAAATTAAAACAGGTTTTTCTCTCTGAATATTTCTAAACATTATTGATAAAAAGATACAATTTTAATTGTAAATGTTTTTTAATATTTGCATGTAATTCTGTTTTTAGTATTTTGCTATCACACTATAATTTGAAAAGTTTTTCACACATTAACAGAGATGAGAAAAATGAAATTATGAACAAAAACTGAAAAAATCTTAATTTACTCATTTTTTCGGTACCGGTAAGAAATCATCACAGGTATCGACAGTAAAGTTTTTGCGAAAGTTTAAAATAATTTCAGATTTGAAGATTTCAAAACATGTCGAAAAAGAATCTGGAAGATGTTGAGAATTTTTTTAATTTTGCAGGATTTTAAACAAATGTTAGCAAAATTTTCAGTTACTTCAAAAAATTTAGAACAAATTCTAGATTTTTGAAGATTTTGAAACAAAATTTTGAACCTTTCTAAGAATTTTGAAGTCTTTTAAAATAAGAAAAAAAATGTCTCAAGATTCCAAGGAAAATTTGAATTGACTTTTTATTTTGCAAAATATTTTAAAATATTTTAAAAGATCTCAAATGATTTCCTAGAATTTCGAAAATGAGCTTTTTTGTTGAATTTTGGACTTTTTACATATCTGAAGTCTTAACAAATCTTTTTGAATTTTCTCAAGAATCTTAGCAAGATTATATAAACTTGAAAACAAATGAACTTAAAAAATATATAGTTATTCTACATTTTTATTCTGTATTAAAAATTATTTTGCCCCTCAAATTATAATTACATTGAAATATTGTTGTTGAAAATACAACTATTTTGTTGAAAATTCGTCTTTTTCGTTTGAAAATTGGTAGAAATTTCAACTTTTTTTGGATTAAAATTATAATATTTTTTAATTGAAATATCAATTATTACGTTTTTCGTTGCCAATTTATTTTTCTTATTTTAAAATTCTAATACTTGGTTAAAAATTGAACTACTTCGTTAAAAATGTATTGTTTTGTTTGAAGATTCAGCATATAGATAAAAATTTATCTTTTTGGTTGAAAATGAAAAAATGTGGTCAAAATTCAGGTATTTTGTAGAAATTTATTTTTTTTCGGCAGAAAATCAATCTTCTTGGTCAAAAATTCATCTTTTTAAGGCTGAGGATTCAACTATTTTGTTAAAAATCAGTCTTTTTTTGGATGAATTGAACTGTTTCTGATTCAAAATTTAAATCTTGTTGATTGGCATATCAACTATTACATTATTTATTGAGAATTCATCTCTTTCGGTAGAAAATGAAACTATTTAATTAAAAGTTGAACTACTCTGTTAAAAATAAATATTTTTTCGTTGAGGATTCATCATCTTAGTTCAAAATTCATCCCTTCGGTAGACAATGTTACTATCTCGTTGAAAATTGGATTTTTGTGGTAGAAAATTTATCTTTTTGGTAGAAAATTTATCTTTTTCGTATAAAATTCATCTATTTGGTTAATGCTAGTGAAATTAAAAGAAGTAAACAATGCTAACAAAAGAGTAGGAGAAAATCGTAAAATTGGTCAAGATTTTTTCTAAATTTTCGTAAAATGACCATGACCCTATTTTTATTGATACGAGTAAGTAGTTACAACGACGAGGTATTACAATGTTTATTTCCCAAATTTGTAACCGGATTTGTTTTTCTCATCAATTGTTTTGAGAGGTTCGGTTTTTGTATTTAACCACTTGCGAGTGATTTCGTCTCCCTGTCTCCCTAATTCAGCTCCAACCTTCGATCTTACTTCTTCATGATACGTATTCAACCACTCGAGCTGTGAAGATTTTATTTTGTTTTATTATCAAAGTCAAATTATGTACACTCAACTCCCGATTCTGGGCCGGCTGAAGATCGGGCGGCCCAGAATCGGGAGTTCAGTTTATTAATATTGTTTAGAGTACAGAGCTCGAATCGAATTTTTTTTAATGAATGCGACATTACGAAGAAAAATGTGACTAATCGACTTTTTTTGGTTGTCACAGGAAAATTTTGAAAATTGACATTCAAAAGTAAACAAAATTGTACCTACCATTTTAATTGAGAACATCGAAAATTCAATCATTTCTCATTAAAGCTTCATAATTAGAAATTTTTTAATAAATTTCGTTTAGAATTGAACAATTTCTAATTTCTTGAATCCGTATTCAATGTTTTATTTTTTTTCAAAATGCAAGCCTTAACAATTGGACATTTTTAAATCGAAAACGTTTAAAATCGATTAGTTTTCAATTCCTTTTATGCCCCTGTTTTTAAAAAACTTCCCCTTTTTCTTATTTTCGCACTAGAATGCGAACTGAATTAATAGAACTCAATAAAAAAATCTATTTTTGGTTGAAAGTTTATTCTTTTTGGTTGAAAATTCGATTATCTGGTCGATCATTTAACTGTTCAGTTAAACCTTCGCCTTTCTGGATTCAAAATTCCTTTCTTTTTGTTGAAAGTTAACTTTTTTACTGAAAATTTAACTCTCTTCTAAAAAATCCATCTTTTTGTCATGAAAATTCAAACATTTGGTTAAGAATTCATCTATTTTGTTAGAATTCATCTCTTCCAATTGAAAGTCTAATTATTTTGTTGTAAATCAACTATTTGTTTAGAAATTAACATTTTTCAACTTAACTATTTGGTTCAAAATACAAATGTTTTTTGTTGAAGTTTAATGTTTTTAAATTAAAATTTCGACTATTTGGTTGAAAGTTCATCTTTTTAGGTGGAAAATTTAACTATTTGGTTAAAAGTGAGCCCGTTTTGTTGAAAATTCAAATATTTTGTCTAAAAGTCATCTTTCCTGTTTGAAAACTCGACCATATGGTTAAAGAATCATCACTTCAGTTGAGAAAATCTATTTAGTTGAAAATGTAAGTATGTATTCGGTTCAAAATTAACTTTTTTGTTGAAGATCTGTATTTTTATGTTGAAAATTCCATTATTTCTCTATAAAATTAACTCATTTTTGAAAATTCATATTTTTGTGTTAAAAACTAAAAAAAAATCTTTTTTTGGCTGAGCATCAAGCTACTTTGTTAAAAACTCATATTTTTTAATTGAAATTTCAACTACTTCGGCTAAAGTTTAACTACTTTATTAAAAATTAATTTTTCAACTGAAAATGTAACTCCTATTTTTTGGCTAAAATGAAAAATTTTGACTTAAAATTTCAACAGTTTAGATGATTGTTTTTCTTCCTGCCTGAAAACACCTTATTTATTGAAAATTCGTCTTTTGGTTACGAAATCCATAATTTTAGTTGCAAATTCACCTCTTTGGTAAAAAATTTGACTAATTGGTTGAAAGTTTGTCGAAAATTAATTTTTTTATTGAAAATATAATTTTTTCATTTTTAGTTCGAATCGATCTTTTTGGTTTGAACATTCAACTGTGTGTTTCGAAATTTACGTATTTTGTTGAAGATTCATCTTTTGGTTTTAAAATTAATCTCTTATGGTAGAAAATTCATTCTTTTTGGTTGAAATATCAACTATTAGACTTTTTGCTGAGAATTCATATTTATCGTTTGAAAATTCAACCATTTAATTAAAAATTCAACTATTTTGTTGAAAATGTATTTATCTTGTTGAAAATTCAATTTTTTTATTTAAAAGTGAACCATCTTGTTGAAAAATAATTTTTTTTACATTTTTTGTTAAGAATTAATTTTTTTGTTGAAAATGTTAGTCTCTTCTAAAAAAAATCATCTTTTTAGCTTAAAAATTTAACTATTTAGTTAAAAATTGAACTATTTTGTTGAAAATTCAAGTATTTTATCAAAAAGTCATATTTCTTGTTTGAAAACTCGGCGATTTGGTTGAAAATTCAAGTATTTTGTCAAAACTTTATTTTTCTTGTTTGAAAATTCGACTAATTGGTTGGAAGTTTAACTATTTTGTTAAAATTTCTTCCTTTTTGTTTAAAAATTCGTCCTTTTTCGATTGAAAATCGATTTTTTATGGTAGAAACGTCATATTTTTTGGTTGAAAATAAAAGTTTTTTTTCTTATTTAATTGACTTCCAAAAAGTTCGTTTTTTGGCATGAATTCAACCATTTGGTTAAAAATTCTTTTTTTTTCTTGAAAATTCGTCTCTTGTCATTGAAAATTTAAATATTTGGTTGTAAATGCAACTTAGTAATTATTTTTTTTACTCAAATATTAAATCTTAAACTATTAAAATTAGAAAAAAATATTAACTAATAAAATCAATTATAAATCTTTCTTCGTTGAAAATTTTATTTTTGTTGTAAATTCAAATTCTTACGGTGATAATTCAACTTTCTTCTAGAAAATGTCTTTTTTGTTCCAATATTGAACTACTAGGTTGTATTTTGTACTTTTTTGGTTTAAATATTAACTATTACTGTTTTTGTTAAGAATTGATCTTTGTGGGTTGAAAGCTTTTTTTTATTATAAATTCGACTCTTTTGCTTGAAAGTTCTCAACTATTTGGTTGTAAATGCAACTGTTTGGTTGAAAATGATTGGTTTTTTTTAAATTCAAGTATTTAATTGAAATTAATTTTTTGGGTTTAAAAAATACTAATTTTTTTCGAAACCATTTGATTTTTCAACCTGAAAACGTAAATCTTTCGTTAAAAATTTGTCTCGGGGTTGAAAATTCAACTACTTTGTTGAAAATGCAATATATTTGACTTGAAATCTCATGAATTTAAAACATTGTAATTGAATTCTATCTATATTAATTTTATTGAAAAGAATTTATTATTAAAAAAATTAATAATTTCACAATCAAATTATTTAGTCTCAAATATTAATGTTCAAAATTAATGGTCCTAAGGTAAAATTTTTTTATAAATTATGAACTTCTCTCATTTGAGAACAATCCACATTGAGAAATTTAGCAGTTCAGAAAGAAATGTTTCATACCCAGATTCAGAATCATTCAAGCTGAATGACTATTGTCAAAAAATTGTTTAACCCTTTAAATTTACTTTTATTGTGCAAAGAATATTTGAAAAACAATGAGAATCATGCGACTTTCTTGGTAATTTCATGCGACTTTTTAAAAACCTTCTAGTCGATCCGAGCTCTGATGAATAAATTAATTAAATAAACAACCTCACCTGTTCATTTGTGAGTTGACTCGGATTAATAAGTTTCCTCTCATAAGGCATTAGAGTGATCATTTTGAAAGTCATGAACTGTTTTTCAGGTTTAAACTAAAAGCATAAATTTTTGTAATATGAGTGTCTCTTTAAATTATTTTCTGTTAATTAAATACTCACTGTTGTATTAGCTGCAACAACAGTAACAACATTTTCTAAAAGAACTCCCCATTCTCTCCCCTGGCGATAACCAATACCTTGGATTCTGAAGGCATTGACGTCATAGGTGTCGTTAAAAGCTGAAATAAATTAAAATTTCAATTAAATTAAAATTATTTACATTAATTAAAAAATAAATTGAATTAAATTAAATTTTTAATACTTTTTTAGACGAAGCGACTTTACTCAGTAAAGTGATATAAAAACTTGATAGTTCTAACAAATTTTCATTTAATAAATTTTAATAAATTTATTAAATTCTAGAATTTAAGCAATTTTCAAAAAATACCAAAAACCAAATTTTAAGAGTTTGACAGATTTAACCGCAGTTTTTAGTAAATGTTAAATATTTTTTCTTTAAATATACATTCCACATAATATTTAATCAATGTAAAGATTAATCAAAATTTAAACAAACCTCACTGTCTTACTTTTTCTTAAATGAAGAATCCTAAGCTTTTTTTTTTGACCAAAAAATAACCAAAAAACGGTGTTTTTATTTAAAAATTAAAAAATTGAATCGATTTTTTATTTGAAATTGTTTTAACCCTCAGGATTTACTTTCAAAATGTCCGTAATGTTTTTTTTTTGTTTTACTTCGTAAATTAAAATTTGTATAAATATATTCTATTTGAAATAATAAGCGCTTGATTCCAAAGAATTTCAACAGATTTTCTTTGAACAAATTTTAGAACGCTTGTTAATAAAAAATAGTTGTTATGCATTTATAAATACTTTATGTCTTTAATATTAGACAATACAAATTTTGGTACAGAATTCAATTATTTTGTTGAAACTTAAACTATTTTGTTAAAAATTAATTCTTTTTGTTGAAGAATCATCATTATAGTTGAAAATAATATATTTCGTTGAAAATTTAACTGTTTGGTTGCAAATTAACATGTTTCTTGAAAATAGTATTTCTATCAGAATTTCGTATTTTTGGGTTGAAAATTCAACTATTTTTATAGAAAGTTAACATTTGTTAAAAATTCTTTTTTTTTATTAAAAATTCCAGTGAAATCTTTCTTGGTTGCATTTAACTATTTTGTTGAAAACTCGTCTTTTTTGGTGAAATTCAACTGTTTTTTATTTAAAATAAAAAATTTTGTTGGTCAAAATATTTTCTATTACATTATTCGTTGAAAATTTAACTACTCGGTTAAAAAATCGTTTTTTTTCTTGGTTGAAAATTAATTTTTTCAACTTGAAAATGCATTCTTTTGGTTTAAAGTTGATCTATTTTGTTGAAAAGTTATCTTTTGTAATTGAAAATTAAACTGCTTGGGTAAAAGTTGAACTACTTTATTTAAAATTTATTTCTTTGGTTTAAGGTTCATCTCATTGGTTGACAATTGAACTATTTTGTTAAAAAAAATTTTGTTGTTTAAAGATTTTTGGTTAAAAATTCCACTTCTGGCTTGAAAATTCAACAATTCGGATGAATTTTTTTCTCTTTCTTGACTTTATAATATTTATTCGTTGAAAATTTGTCTTTTTGGTCGGGAAATGCACAATTTTAGTTAAAAACTCATGTCTTTGGTTGAAAATTTGACTAATTTGTTGAAAATTATGTTTTCACGGATAATTTAACTTTTCGATTTTTGGTTGAAAATTCAACTTTTTTAGTTCAACACTCAACTATCTGTTTGTTGGAATATCAACTATTATATTTTTCGTTAAGAATTCATTTTTTTGTTGAAAATTGAACTTTTCATGTTAAAAATTCAGCTCTGTTCTAAAAACATCGTCTTTTTGGCTTAAAAATTTAACCAATTAGTTAAAAATGTAATTGTTTTTGGTCAACTGTCTGAAATTTCTTACTGTCTGATATTTTGTACTGTCTAATAATTTTATTTCAACTGATTGATAATTTCAACTACCTATTGAAAATTTCTCTTTTATGTCAGAAAAGTCATATTTTTTGGTTGAAAATTCATCTTTCTTGTTTAAAAATTCAACGTCTTGATTAAAAATTCAAGTATTTTGTTGAAATTTCGTCTCTTATTATTAGAAGTTCAACTATTTGGTTGTAAATTCAACTACTTAGTTATTACTTTTTTTTGCTATAATTGTTTGGTTGAAAATTCAAGCTTTCAGTTTAATAATTTAACTGTCTTTTAAAAATGTTGTCTTTTTGGCTTGAAAATTCAACTACTTACTTAATTCGTCTCTTTTGCTAAAAAGCTCTCAAATATTTGTTTGTGGGTGTAACTATTTGGTTTAGAATTTGTTTTAATCGAACTGTTTGGTCGATATTCATCTCTTTTCGATGAAAATAATCTTTTTTGTTGAAAACTTAACTTTTCGGGAAATCTTTGCGAAATCTTTCTGAAATCTTTGGGAAATCATCAAAATCTTTGTGAAATATTTTTAAACTATCTGAAAACTTTACTGAACCTTTGTAATCTTTGTAAAATCTTTTG
>CAKNXH010002349.1:261860-280170 GCA_932178445.1 Andricus quercusramuli | reverse complement strand
TCTTTGCGAATTATTAGAATTTTTTAAATATTTGATAATATTTGTGAAATTATTGAAATCTTTAGGAAATCATTCAAGTCTTTGTGAAATATTTAAAATCTTTGTGAACTCTTGAAAATATTCTGTAATATTTGTGAAATCATTGAAATCTTTGTAAATATTTGGGAAATCATTGAAATCTTTGGAAAATTATTTAGATCTTTGTGAAATCTTTGAAATCTTCGTGAAACAATTGAAATCTTTGGAAAATTATTTAGATCTTTGTGAAATATTTGAAATCTTTGTGAAATTTTAAAATATTCTGTCATTTTTGTGAAATCAGTGAAATGTTTTTGAAATATTTGGGAAATTATTGAAATCTTTTTTGAACCTTTGAAATCTTTGTGATATCTTTTGGAAATCATTAAAACTTTTGTGCAATATTTGAAATCTAACGGAAAATTTTCTGAAATAATTGAAGTCTTTGTGAAATGGTTTAAATCTATTTAAAATCTTTGCGAAATATTTGTGAAATTTTTGGGCGATCGTTGAAATCATTGTAAAACCTTTACTAAATCTTCGAAATCGTTGTGAAATCTTTGACATTTTTTTGAAATCTGTAAAATCTTTTTGAAATCTTCAGAAATCTTTGCGAAATATTTTTAAAAATTTTGAAACCTTTGCAATCTTTGGGAAATCATTGAAATCTTTGTGCAATCTTTGGAATCTTTGTGAAACCTTTATTATTATTTATTATTTACTATTATTATATTGTTTATTCATTATTTATCATTTATGTACAATTTTTACATGTTATAGTATTCTTCTTCTATGTACAATAGGGTGGTCCAAAAAAATTATTTTTCTGATTTTTCAAAGTTTCACCCCCTCATTTCGTGTCTTTTTGTGACAAAAAAATGTTCCTAATTTTTTGAAATTTTTGAAAAAATTTTGAGAGGTAGGGCACGACCTTTAAAGTACCCCAAAGTGTTAAACATTCAGTAAGACCTTGAATTTTGAAAAGAATCTTAAAAACTTCACAATGATAATATAAAACTACCATGTGAGCAGTACTAAGCCTAAACACAATTTAAAAAAATTTTAATGTAATTTTTTATGGATTATTAAGGGTGAAATGGGCAAAATGTTTATTTTGAGGGGATCATTTTTCATATTTGTATAATAAATTTTTTAAATATAATTTTACACTTAAATTTTCATTTTACCTTCATAAAATTCAGAGAAGACACTTGAAAATTACTTTTTAGTGTCTTAAGGGGTGATTTTTTGCAAATTTGGGGGTTAATTAACTAAAAAAAAAAATTCTAGGCTTCGTACTGCTCACGTGGTAGTTTTACATCATCGTTGTAAAGTTTTTACGATTCTTTTTAAAATTCAAGGACTTACTGAATTTTTAACACACTGAGGTACTTTTTGAAAATTTGCGAATGAAACAAGTAATTCACAGTAATTGTATAGAAGTCATGAAAATGTCAGGGATTTAGAAAAAAAAAATCTTGCAAAAGTCAGAGAATTTCTATAACTTTAAATAACTGTCAAGCAGAAAAAAGTTGAAATATTTCAATTTTAATTTGAAATTCTTTTATTTCGTTTATAAAAGGTTCTAGGTTGAAAATAATAAAAGTTTGAGATTTTGGTATTTAATTATTAATGGTCGGAAAAAAATGAAAAATTATTCAGGGAAAAATTAGGGAATTTTTAAAATGAAGTTTTGCGGTAACCCTGAAATAATATTCTTCTTAGTAATTTATTTGCCTTGTATTTATATTACTTTTCTTCTTGGAAATTCTTTCTCCTGAAGAATATCTTTTTAGCTATGAAATTTATTATTTGTTTGAAAATTTAAGTTTTGTTAAAAAGTCATTCTTTTTGGTTGAAAACTCAACTATTTCAGAGAAAATTGTCTTGTTTAAAATTCATATTTTCACGTTGGAAAGTCAACTGAAATTTTTTTTTGATGAAAATTCAACGATTTATTTGAAAATTGGTTTACTTAATTTAAAAATTCATCTGTTTTAGTAGAAATTTCATCTTTCTTGGATAAAAATGCAACTATTTGGTAGAAGATTCAATAATTTTGTTAAAAAATCATCCTTTTTGGTTAAAAATTCAACTGTTTTGTTGAAAATTCGTCTTTTTGGATTGACAAATCAGTATTTTCGTAGAAATTGACTTCTTGCTTAAAACTCGTATTTTAATGTTGAATAGTCGAACTAAAATATTTTTTTTAGGAAAATTCAAATTTAAAAAAAATTTGATCTTTTAATTTAAATATTCATCTGTTTTAATAGAAATTTCATCTCTCTTGGATAAAAATGCAACTATTTGGTTGCAGATTCAATAAGTTTGTTAAAAATTCATTCTTTCTGTTTGAAAATTCAACTGTTTCGTTGAAAATTTGTTGTTTTTTTTTTTTTTTTTGTTAAAAAATCAGTGTCTCCATAGAAAATTGACTTCTTGTTTAAAATTCATATCTCAATGCTGAATAGTAAAACTCAAATCTTTTTTTGGATGAGAATTCGAATTCTTTTTTATTTGATTTTTTTATTTGAAAATTCATTTGTTTTAGTAGCACTCTTCTTGGATAAAAATGCAACTATTTGGTTAAAGATTCAATAATCCGGTTGAAAAGTTATTCTTTTTATTTAAAAATTTAACTGTTTTTTTGTTGTTGTTGAAAATTCAAGTATTTCCAAAGAATATTTACTTCTAATTTAAAACTTATATTTAAATGTTGAAAACTCAAAAAGAATTTTTTTTGATGAAAATTCAACCTTTTTCAAATTTGTTTTTCTGATTTAAAAATTCATCTGTATATAGAATAGAAATTTCATCTTTCTTGGATAAAAATGCAACCGTTTTTGTTTTCAATGAATCTTGTTTGCTTGAGGATTCAACTATTTCATTTTAAAATTTTGGTTAAACGATTCTGTTGAGAAATAACATTTTCGTTGAAGATTTATTATTTTCAAATTTTGTTATTGGAAATTCAATTTTCACATAGAAAGCTCGTCTTTTGGCTTGACGGTTCAACAGTTTAGGTAAACATTTTTCTTCACGACTGAAAAATCTTTATTTGTCAAAAATCCGACTTTGTGGTTTTAAAATTCATTTTATGAACGAAATTTCATATTTTGAGATTGAAATATCAACTTTCGCACTTTTTTGTTGAAAATTCATGTTTTTATGTTGAAAATTCATGTTTTTTGGTTGAAAATTCAATGATTTTGTGAATAATTCAATTATTTTCTTGAAAATTCCAGTATGTTGTTGAAAATTTTATTATTTTGTTGAAAATTGAAATATTGTGTTCGAAATGCAAGTACTTTGTTCAAAAATCATGTTATATGGTAGAAAAGTCATTTTATGTTTAAAATAAATAAAAAAATTTGAAAATTTTAAATTTGTATCTGAAATATTGTTTTACTCCGTTTATAAAAGACCTTGTGTCAAAAATATTACTAGATTAAAATGCTGGTATTTGGATGTTAATGATTGGGGAAAATAAAAAATTGATCAAGGAAAAATCAGAGAATTTGAAAATGAATTTGCACCCTGGAAAGCATTATCTTAAATACAAAAAATTGTCATTAGACCCATATCTTATTATTTCTGGAAACCATAAATTACGTACAGTAAGAAGGGGGGTGGGGCTAGAAATATTTTTTCAATATCATAAGTCTCCCCCCCCCCTAGAAAAAAAGGTTCTGCCGCTTTTAAATACTTCGAAGCCTGCAAATAATTAAAATTAAAAATAATTAATTTGTACCTTCATAGACTCCAAGCGATGCCCCGATTCCTTGTACAGTTTCGTATTCATATTCTTGTCCTATTCTATAGAGAGGCATCTGTATAACAATGTCAGTCGTGCAGGCTGAAGTTCCAGATGGAAATATTAATTTAACGAGATCAATGATACCTGCCAATAATGCTGTATATGCCGATTTTTGGTGTTCAGTTGGTATTCCATAATGCAGAGTTCTTGCTATTCGTGTTGTACCATCTTTTACGAAAAAGAGATTTATCATTTTTATTAGTTTCATATTATCAAAAGTCTTTATTGTTTTCGTATAATCTCAGAGTATCACCTAGGGGCCGGGCTTGGAATTGCTCAATAGGGTAGTCCAACAAATTTTTTTTTTGAATTTTTATGGGGACACCCCCCAAATTTGTTCGAATCCACCCAAAAATAAATCCATTTTTTTTGTTTTGAAAAAAAATGATATTTGGGGGTGGCGCAAGCCCCATGAAGTTTAACATGTATTTCCCATAAGAAAAAAAGACGTTTTTGTAAATCTTATTCAGAATCCTCAATATTATCTCAATCGAGTTGAAACTCAACATTTCTCTTCACAATTAACCATAGAATACGAATAAAATATCACTTTCAAAAAACCAGTACCCTAAGTCTATTTTATAGGGTCCCAAAGAAACCCCACAAGTGAAAAAATGGGTTTTGCGAGTTTTTGGCGCTAATTATGATTCTTTTGCGGTTTTTTTAATGCGAATTGTTTCTGATACATGAAATATTACTTTATACTGAAAATTAGATATTTCCATGAATTGTTTAAACAATTTATTATTGTTTTTTGCAATTTTCTCACAGAATGGAGTTAGAAAGATGCGGTTTTTCACAAATTTTCCATTTGTTGTCCAATTTTCAATTAGAGGGAAGTGATAGTTCATCAATGTTAACAATAGTGATTGTTTAAACAATTTATTATAATTATTAATAATGTTATATTTGAATAATGCTAGAAAGATGCGGATTTTTTTTTAATTTCTGGCTTTTTGTCCAATTTTCATCTGTAGTGAAGTAATAATAAATTCAAGTTAACAAAATAATTGTTTGAACAATTTATTATAATTATTAATAATATTATTTTTGAATAATGCTAGAAAGATGCGGTTTTTCTTTTGAATTTCTGGCTTTTTGTCCAATTTTCATTTGGAGTGAAGTAATAATGAATTAAAGTTAACAAACTAATTGTTTAAACAATTTATTATACTTATTAATAATATTACATTTGAATAATGCTAGAAAGATGCGGTTTTTTTGTTGAAATTTTTGGCTTTTTGTCCAATTTTCATTTGGAGTGAAGTGATAATGAATTGAAGTTAACAAAATAACTTTTTAAACAATTTATTATCATTGTTAATAATAATATTCTATTTTCTTAATTGTTAGAATGTTATGGTTTTTTCTTAAATTTGCAACTGTTTGTTTATTTTTTATTAGGCGTGACATAATAATTGATCAGATTCAGCAAAAATAATTGTTTAAACAAATTAATATTGTTTATAACTATCTTTTCTTATATAAGTGCTAGAAAATGGCGGTTTTTCTAAAAAATTTCACTTTGTTTCGCCTGATTAATTGCTAACAATTAATACATAAACATTAGAGAAAACTATATTTTAAATAATCTCTTCCCTTTTCGTGAATATATATTTTTCTGAAAAAAAAACAGATATTTAAAATTCTTTGTTTTTCCCTCATGTGTAAAATAGCTTTTATTCTTTAAATTAATTCTTTGAAGCATTTGGAAAAGAGCAAAAATAATTCACTTAAAACAACAATACCTTTTGAAAAATCATTTTTGTTGTGGTTGACTTATTACTTGTTCATAAATAAAAGGGCGATGCAAAGTGGAAGATTTAAAAAAAACCGCCACTTTCTAGCACTTATTTGAGAAAAGATAGTTATAAACAATATTAAATTGTTCAAACAACTTTTCTGTTAACTTTAATTAATTATTACCTCACTAAGTGAAAAAAGGACAGAAAGGTAAAAATTGCCCAAAAACCGCAACTATCAGGCGCAATCGATATAGATGAAGATAGTCATAAACAATAATAATTTGTTTAAACAATTATTTTTACTAAATCTAATTAATTATCAAGTCACGCCTAATCAAAAATAAACAAACAGTTGAAAATTTCAGAAAAAAAGCAACATTCTACCGATTAAGCGAAAAGAATATTATGAAAAATGATGATAAATTGTTTAAACAATTATTTTGTTAACTTGAATTCATTATTACTTCACTCCAAATGAAAATAAAAAAAGCCAGAAATTAAAAAAAAACGCATCTTTTTAGCATTATTCAAATATAACATTAATAATTATAATAAATTGTTTAAACAATCACTATTGTTAACATTGATGAACTATCACTTCCCTCTAATTAAAAATTGGACAACAAATGGAAAATTTGTGAAAAAACCGTGTCTTTCTAACTCCATTCGCTGAGAAAATTGCTAAAAACAATAATAAATTGTTTAAACAATTAATTAAAATATATAATTTCCATTATAAAGTCATATTTTATGTATTAGAAACAATTCACATTAAAAAAGCCGCAAAAAAAATCATAATTAGCGCCAAAAACTCGCAAAACCCATTTTTTTACTTATGTGGTTTCTTGGGGACCCTATAAAACAGACTTATGGTGTTGGTTTTTGAAAAGTGGTATTTTATTCGTATTCTATGGCTAATTGTGAAGAGAAATGTTGAGTTTCAACTCAATTGAGATAGTATTGAGGATTCTGAATAAGATTTACAAAAACGTCTTTTTTTCTTATGGGAAATACATGTTAAACTTCATGGGGCTTGCGCCACCCCTAAATATCATTTTTTTCAAAACAAAAAAAATGGAATTATTTTTGGGTGGATTGGAACACATTTGGGGGGTGTCCCGATAAAAATTCAAAAAAAAAATTTTCCAATACATTTTTGGACCACCCTACTGCTCAAGCTTAAAAAATAGTAAAGTAGTAACCATACTTCTCTCAAAAAAGTAACCGAAAAGTAACAAAAATGTGACAAAAAAAGTAACCAAAAAGAAAGATTTTTCACCAAACAAGACGAAGTTTCCACCAAAATTATGAATGTTCAAAAAAATATGTATGTTTAAGAAAGTAGTTCAACTTTTAACAAAATGGATGAATTTTTCTGACTAAAAAATATGAACTGTTAACGAAAAATGTAATAGTTGATATAATAACCAAAAAAAATGTTTATTTTGTATAAAAAACAGAATTTGTTCGAAAAAGACGATTTTTCAACAAAAAAGGTCATTTTTCAACCAAATTGTTGAGTTTTTAACCCAAAAAGACCAATTTTTAAAAAACATTTGAGTTTTCAACCAATAAATATGGATTTTTGACAAAAAAGTTATCTGTCAACCAAATAGTTGAATTTTCTACAAAAACAGGGGAATCTTCAACCAAAAAAGACGAAGTTTCAACCAAATAAGTACATTTCTAACAGGATGTCCAGCGATTTTTAGAAAGAAAATTCAAGGTCTTTTCCAGGTTTTCCAGGTCAAGAAATCAAGTTTTTCCAGGTCTACTTTTTTTACATCAAATAATGAAATAACGGCTTCACATGCAAAATACATGCAAAAAACGAGCCATTTCATTTTGTCTATAGCCAACAGTTTCCAAAGAAAGCTTCTGAAATCGTTGTGAATTCGTTGAAATCTGTTGAAGTATTTTAAATCTTTGTGAAATCTTTAAAAATCTGTTGGAATGTTAAAAAAGTGTTGTAAAATCTTTGAAATCTTTGTGAAATTGTTTGAAATCTTCTGAAATCTGTGAAATATTTGTGAAATTATCCATTGTTTGTGAATCTTTTGTGTTCGTTTGAAATCATTGAAATCTTTTCAAATCTTCTCAAATTTGTGGAAACCTTTCGAAGTCGCTTAAAATGTTTGAAATGATATAACATTTATCGTATTTTGTTGAAATTCTTCAAAACTTTTAAAATCCTCATGAATTCTTTAAAATATATGTGAAATCTTTCTGAAATCTTTTTTATTCGTTTGAAATCATTGAAATGTTTTAAAATCTTTGTGAAATCTTTTGAAATCTTCTAAAAAATTTGGAAATAGTTTTAAATCTTTTGAAATTCTTATTAGTTCTTTGAAATATTTGTGAATTCTTTTGAAATATTTTTAAAAAATTTGAAATCTGGTGTGCTGTACCCTTTTTGAAATCTATGAAATTCTTGTATTTAAAAAAAAATCTTCAATACATTTTTTATGAAATCTTTATATTCATTTAAAATCATTTGAAATATTTAAAATCTTTATAAAATATTTTGAAATCCTTATTAATTTTTGATATATTTGTGAAACCTTTTCAAATCTTCTAAAAAATTTTGAAATCGTTTAAAATAATTGAAAATTTTTTAAATCTTTAAAATCTGGGGTACTGTAACCCTTTTTGAAATCTTTGAAATTCTTGTTTTTTTTCAAATCTTTAATAAATTTTATATAATATCTTTGAAATATTTGTGAAATCTTTTCTGTTCGTTTGAAATCATTGAAATATTTGAAATCCTTGTGAAATATTTTTAAATCATCTGAAAAATGTTGAACTCCTTTAAAATCTTTGAAATATTTTGAAATCTTTGTAATGAACAAAAGATAAATTATATCTTGAAAAATAAAAAAACTTTTCAGTAGCAATATTTCTTCTAAACGAAATTTTTCTTTCATAATAGACTAAAAGATTTTAATTACTCTTCACATTTCAATAAAATAACTGTTTAAAAAAAAAATCAAGGAGAATTCCATGTTCAAGGTTTTTCAAGATCACGGAACACCCGATTCTAACCAAAAAGATGAATTTTCAAATGAAATTATGTATTTTTAGACAAAAATATAAAAATTTGAAAACCTGAATCCTGTTATTCTATGATATCATAGAAGGAAAAGAAAAGGTTGAAAATAACAGATAATATTTTTCTAAAGTAAAGTTTGTCGTAAAGTTTATCTACCGAACTTGATTGTTCTAACGCACTTATACACAATTAATGAATAAAAACAGGCAATATTGAAGTTTTAATCATAATTGTGATTTGGGGCGTAATTCTTTATGGAACTGGCAGAACAGTTTTTGTTCGCAAGATTTGGATCGTTTTGAGTTGAATTTTCGAAAATGTATAAAGATTTAGAGTACCTGCAATTGGTTTTCTTTATAAATTCTAGTTTTTCAGTTGTTTTTTCAGCATATTCAAAACGAAATTTTTTTATTTATTTTGACAATGACAAGTTGCAGGAGGCTTCTAAAATTAATATTAAACATAATTTCTTTGAATTTTTCAGAAAAATCCCTTATTTTTATGTAGGGAAAATTATGGTTTTTAGGTGTGAATTTCATAAAAACAGTTTAACAATTATTTTAAAAAATTTTCAGAAATATGCATTTATACTGTCAAATATTTATAAAATCCTTACCCTGAGTAATCAGACTTAATAACACCTTACAAAATTATTTGTGGAATATTTTACAGAGCATGAATTGGTACGAATAATCATATTGCTCGATCGTGAAAAAATTATATTTTGTCGTGATACTCATTTCCATTCTCAGAATACCTCAAATAATCTAGGTAAACCAAATAAGTGTACGAAAAACACGAAAAATTATCTTCTGTTAACAAAAAGTAATAATTAGTTGAGGTGCCCCATCTCGCCCCAATACGTGTCTCGTCTCGCCCCAGAGCATGGGGCGAGATGAGACATGTGCACAAATTATAATTTTCATATTTTCATCGCATTTACTATTTTTGAAACACTTCGTCTTTTATGCAATTGATACATAAAGGTTCATATAATTTATGGAACCACTTACATTTTTAAAAACTACTATATATTTCAAATATTTCACTGAAAATTACAACTATGCTCATCTCGCCCCGGTCTGCCTTATTTCACCTATTTTGGAAATTTGTCCCCGTTTCATCTTTTTTCGGTTGAAAAACTAAAATTTTATTCAAAATTGCAATTTACTTGGAGTTAATATACTAGAGCTGAAACGAGCTGCAATTTTTTTGAATCCCGGAAAAAGCCGGAAAACGACAGTGAATTTATTTTCTGATTCAATTAGGGCGCCAATTGGGAAGTCTTTAGAGCTTCAAACACTTCCAATTCTAAATTGTTGAATTTTAAATACTAAGTATTATAAAATTATTCAATTTTGAAGGCTTGAATTTCAAAATGTGTATTTTTTATATCTAGTAGAATTTTTTTTGGTTTTCTCAGAAGTACGCTATACTTAGTTCCAATTGAACCAAAAAATATATACCTAAAAATTGTACCATTTTAATTGAGAACATTATAAATTAAATAATTTCTTAAATCGTGAATACGTATTCAGTTTTAATTTTTTTTCAAATTGCAAGCCTTGAAAGTTGGAAATTTTTAAGTTGAAAATAATTTAAATTGATTCAATTAAAATTTAATTATTGTGTTCACATTCTGTCCCCTTTTCCCCCTTAAAAAAAAGAATTCCTTTTTTCCCCAATTAGAAAATCCAACTACTTTTGGTTCCAAGTTCATTCTTTTTGGTTAAAAATGCGACTATATAGTTGAAACTTTAATTATTTTGTTGAAAATTCTACTATTTGGTTAAAAGTTATCTTTTTCGTTCGAAAATTTAATTGTTTTGTTGATTATTCGCCTTTATCGAATAAAAATTTCATCCTTTTGGATTAAAAAAATGGTCTTTTTGGCAAAAAACTTCAAGTATTTTGTTAAACATGCATCTATTTTGTTGAAAATAAAAAAAAAATGCAACTGTTAAGTAAATTTTTTGTTGTTGTTGAAAATTCAACTATTTAGTTCAAAAAGCAACTGTTTTTGTTTGAGGTCCTATGTTTTGGTTAAAATTTTTTACTGTTTTGTTGAAAATTCGTCTTTTTGGATAGAAAATACATCTTTAATGGTAAAAAAGTTATCTTTTTTGTTCAAAAATTCATTCTATTTTTATTGAAAGCTCAACTATCTGGTTGTTAATGCAAATATTTGGCTAAAAAGTATTTTTTTTAGTTCAACTATGTAGTTAGAAGTTCATCTTTGTTGGTGGGAAATTAACTTTTTTGTTGAAAATTAAACTGTCTTCTGAAAAATTCGTCTTTTAGGCATGAAAATTCAAGTATTTGATTAAAAATGGATCTATTTTGTTAAAAGTTCATCTCTTCCAACTATTTGCTTGTGAATGCAAATGTTTGGTTGAAAATTAATTTCTTTTTTTTAACTCAACTATTTGATCAGAAATTCATATTTTTTAGTTGTAAACGATTGGTTTGTTAAAAATTCGAATGTATTCTAAAACATTCGTCTTTTTGGCTTGCAAATTCAACTATTTCAATGGAAATGCAAATGTTCTTAGTTGCTTTTTAACCCTTTTTTTAAATTTAATCATTTGGTCGAAAATTCTATTTTTGTTTTTCAAAATTCCTCTTTTTTGGTCAAAAATTTAACGGTTTTTTTTAATTCTTCTTGGATTTATAGTCCAAGTATTTAGTTATAAATGCAACTGTTGAGTTAAAAATTATTATTTTTTTTGTTGAAAATTCAACTATTTGGTTGAAAATTTGTTTTCCTTTTGTTAACATTTTTTTCATGGAAAATTATCCCTCTAGCTTAAAAATTCATTTTTTCTGTTGAAAATTAATTTTTGAACTGAAAATTTATCTTTTTTAGTTCAAAGTTTATCTTTTTTAGTTGAAAATTCAACTATTTTGTTGAAATCTCGTCTCTTTCGGTAGACAATTGATATTATTGGTTGATAATTGAACGTTTTAATTATTATTTTCTATTGAAAAATATATTTTTAGTCGCTATTTAAAGGCGATTTCCAAAACCCATAAAATTTGAACCTCCAAATTCTTAAATGTTTTACTTGGAATTGGTTAATTTTTTCTAATGAAATTTCCTCTCAATTTAGTAACTCACTATTTCGGGAGTAATTTTTTTTATCGTGATCCGAAACCGAGAAAATTAACATCCACGAGAAGATCAAAATAATAAAAATAAAAATAGTTTCAAACATATTTTGTCAACGCGCAAAACCAAGGTGTTTATCGATCAAATCCGAAGTGGTCATATTTTTTTCAGGGTCCTAATATGCTACTTTTCCACATAGTTCCAGTTCCGATTAAAAAAAAAAAAATACGCACCCTACTGTATAATATTAATTCTCAGTAGTAAAGCTATGCCTCTTCTACGTCACTTACCGGCCGAGCAAGGTTCTGTCACATGCTAAGTTACCATCGGTCGGTAAGTGACGAATCGGTATAGCTATACTACTATTTTCTATATCTAATTATTACCATCATATTGACCACCAGTGGTGATCATGAACGTTTTATCTTTCCCAATTTCAATCGCAGACTTATTTTTCGGAATATGAAAAAAGTTGGCTGAATTAGGTCCATAACCAGCGACACATTCGCTACTTTCGCCTCTACTAAACTGTTGTTTATATCTGATTTCTCGAAGTCGTTCAATAGCATCTGATTCTCGAATAAGACTGTTGTTTTCCATCTGGAATTTCAAGGAAATTTTAAATCTGAATCAAAATTATCAAAAAATGATCTAATGAGCTGTGTGATTTTATTTAATTACATCATTTTCCATTTTCATCATCCACTGAGTCATTGCGACTGCTTCTCGCAAATGAGCTTGTTTCATCCCAGCGATTTCGGCAAAATTTTTTCTATCTTTCCTTAAAAGAATTGGTGACACTTTGCTTCTAACTTTCTCTCGAGGTATCTGTAAAAAATATTTTTCTGAACAAGAGCTTCTTTTCTCTTTTACTCTGTCAAGGTTGCTACATGATAGGGAAATCCAGAAAGTCAGGGAAAATAAGGCAATTTAAAACTGATCAGGGAATGTCAGGGAATTTTCAATAAACTGAAGTTAATTTTATTGAAAAATCAACAATTTTGTTTAAAAGTCATTATTTTTTGTGAAAAATTCAACTTTTTTGTCGAAAATTAATCGTTACGAGTTGATAATTCAACTTAGTTGAAAGTGGAACTACTTTGTTAAAAATTAATTTTTTCTGTTGATAATTCATCATTTTAATTGAAAAATCTTCTTTTTGTTAATAATTGAACTATTTTCTTCAAAATTATTATTTTTTGACTAAAACCCAAACTATTCCTTGTTAGATATTCATTTCAAAAATGTAACTATTTTGTTGAAAATTTTTATTTTTTTGAAATTTTTTTTCTGGCTGAAAATTTAACTAATCTATTTTTGATTCCAAATTTATCTTTTTTTAGTTCAAAATTAATATATTTTGGCAGAAATTAAATCTATGTTGGTTCATAATTACAACTTTTCGGTTAAAAAAAAATCTGTTTTTGTTGAGGATTCAACTATTTTGTTTAAAATTCTTCTTTTTCGTAGAATCCAACTGTTTTTGGTTTACAGTTAAAATTCTTTTTTAGTTGAAATGTCAAATATTACATTTTTTGTTGAAATTCAACTTTTTGATCTAAAATTATTCTCCTTGGTTGAAAATTAATCCTTTTGATTAAAAATACAACTGTTTAGTTGTAAATTAATCTGTCCTGGTTAAGGATTCAACTATTAAGTTAAAAATTATTTTTTTGTTGGTTAAAAATAAATTTTTCAAACTGAAAATTGCATTATTCTACATTTGGTTTACACTTTATCTTTTTGGTTAAGAATGAATTTCTTTGATTTAAAATTGATCTTTTTTGGTTGAAAATTCACGCATTCTCATGAAAATTGGTATTTTCTAGTAGAAAATGATGATACAATATATTTTTCCATGTAGACTTAAAAATCTTTCTTGATTGAAAATTCAACTTTTTCGTTCGAAATTCCTTTTTTTTATTTAAAAATTAGGTCTGTTTTGGTTGAAGATTAAATTATTTGTTGAAAATTCGTTCTTCAATTAAACTGTTTATGATTGAAACTCAAAATTTTTTTTTGAGTATTTAACTATTTTGCTGAAAATTTCTTTGTTTTTGAAAATTCTATTTTTCATTTTTGGTTTAAAATTTATATTTTTGAGTTGAAATATCAACTATTACATCTTTCGTTGTGAATTCATCTTTTTTGTTGAAAATTTGACTACTTAGTTGAAAGTGGAACTACCTTTTAAATTTTTTTTTTGTTCAGGATTTATCATTTGAGTTGAAAAACCTTTTTTTGTTCAAAATTCAACTATTTTGTTGATAATTATTTTTTTTCTTGAAAATCAATTTTTGAAATTGAAAATTAGTTTACACTTTATTTTTTCAGAGAATTCTTTTTTTTTCTTGTGTTAAAAATTTTTTTTAAACTGAACATTTAACTGTTCTAAATTTGGTTTAAAATTGATATTTTTAGTTGAAAATTAATGTATTTTGTTGAAAACTCGTCATTTTCAGTAGGAATCTTTTTTTCCTGTTAAAGAATCAAATTTTTGGTTACTGACTACAAAATGTTTTTGGTTGAAAATTCAACCCCTTTGTAGAAAATTAGTCTCTTTTGGTTAAAGATTTAACGAATTTGTTGAAATTTAAATTTTTTTAGTTTAATCCAACTGTTCTTGATTGGATATTAAAATATTTATTAAAAATTTAATTATTTTGCTGAAAATTCCTTCGTCTTAACTGAAAAATTCAGTTTTTTTGTTGGAAATTCAACTACTTAGTTGAAAGCGGAACTACCTTTTAAAGTTTTTTTTTTGGTTCAGGCTTAATCCTTTCAGTTAAAAAACCTTTTTTTGTTCAAAATTGAACTATTTTGTTGATAATTATTTCTTTTCTTGTGAATTAATTTCTGAAACTGAAAATTATTTTACACTTTACCTTTTTGGTTAATATTTCATTGTATTAGTTGAAAAGTGAACTATTTTGTTGAAAATTCTTTTTTTCTTTTGTGTTACAAATTTATTTTTCTAACTAAACATTTAACTATTCTACATTTGGTTCAAAATTGATCTTTTTAGTTGAAAATTAATGTATTTTGTTGAAAATTTATCATTTTTAGTAGAAAAATTTTTTTTTTGTTTGTTCAAGATTCAAATATTTGCTTACTGACTACAAAATCTTTTTGGTTGAAGATTCAACCCCTTCGTGGAAAATTCCTCTTTTTGCTTTGAAAATTAGTTTCATTTGGTTAAAGATTTAACGAATTTGTTGAAGTTTTATATTTTCTAGTTTAATTCAACTGTTCTTGATTGGATATCAAAATATCTATTAAAACATTTAACTATTTTTGTATTGACATTATTAATCTCCTATGTGTAAAGTTTTTCTTATACCTGAAAGAAAATTTTTAAACGGTCAGGAAAGTCAGGGAATTTCGAAATTAGGATTTTGTAGCAACCCTGTCTCTTAAAATCTACATATTCACTCGATTACCGTATCAAATATCTTGTAACTGACTCCCAAAGCATTATTGTACGATTTTGGAAGTAAAATAGCGTGTGCTTGTTCCGAATAAGCTTTCAGGTCCATCCAAAATTGGTCATAATCAAACACTCTGAATAAGGAAAAAAATTAAATCCAAATTATTCATATTTTTTAAGAATCATAATAGTGCTGATTTATATTTTTATCATCATTATTATTATTATACCATTAAGCCATTTCCCTTTCAGGCTAGGTGTGACTCGCTCGGTTGGAAAATAGTAGTGTGTAGATAGGTATATAGGTGTAAGGCAGATAGGTATATAGGTGTAATGCATAGATATTTTAGATTGATCTAGAATTTTCGTGTTAATTATTCAAGTAACACGTTCGTTCCGCAACACTGATCCGACCCAGGTTGCTGATCAATCTCTCTAGCGATCACCCCAAGTGAAGAGCCTCACAAGGTTGTTATGTGGGGTTCCCCTCATACTCTACCGACATTCTCCTTAAAAACTATTTTTCGCCACGCTTTTCTGTCCTGGCATACTTCTCTAGCTTCCTTCACGTCCATGCATTTTTTAAAAAGGAAGAAAATTAACGAATACTCACGCTATGTTTGCGAGGTTCAAAATCCTGAGGACTTTGGAACTCTGTTTTTCTGGAGGAAGATAAACTTTTGCAAAATCTTTTCCAATCAGCATATGAGATCGAAACACTGGGACGTAAGGAATATCCGATCCTCTCATATTTGTAATCCAGGCAATTTCATCCAGAGCAGACACCACATAGAGATCAGTTTTTAATTCTGCCATGTCCTCTCGAATCAGCTTCAGCTTTTCTTCCTGAGTTTGTCCTATCAGATAAATAACAAATTTTATTCCATTATTTTTAATTAATCAGAAAAATATTTCTTCTTCTACTCAGGCCTGAGATTGTATGGAGGCAGAACGCATCACAAATTTTTTTTTTTGAATTTTTTTTTAAACCCTAACGGCAAAATATTCCGGGAAATTCGGTACCGTCAAACGGGGCAATTTCAGACATTTGGGGTAAATGTGGACTTTTCTAAATCCCCTGAATTGATTGTATAAATTACTCAAAACTGGTCCAAGAATCTGTAATCCGTTCAAGCCTTATTTTTCCTTATCTAACTTTTCATTTTCCTTGATCATTAGATAATATTCAAATATCAGCATTTTAATCTTGAAATACTTTCAACATAGAATCACTTATAAATGAAATAAAATAGTATTTCAGATACAAATTAAATATTTTCAAATTTATTGCAAACAAAAAAAAATATCTTTTCTACTATAAAAGATGACTTTTTAACAAAATACTTGAATTTTCAACAAGATAATTAAATTTCTAACGTAATAGTTGATTTTTCAACCTAAACAAATAAATTCCCAACAAAAAGTGTCATAGTTTATATTTCAAACAAAAAACATGAAATTTATACCCCATAAAAGTTGTTTAATACCAAAAAGACGAATTTTCCACAAATAAATATTTTCCACTGAAGAAAGAAAATTTTACCTAAATTGTTGAACCTTCAAGCCAAAAGACGATTTTTCTCTACAAAAATTGAATTTACAATAAAAAAATATGACTTCAGCAAAAAGATATTTTTCCCCGAAACTGATGCACTTTTACCCAACAAAAATTAAATTTTAAACCAAGAAATTAGCCTTCAATCAAAAAAATAAATTTTCAACAATGTTGTTTAACTTTTACCCAAGTAGTTGAATTTTCAGTTAAAAAGATTAATTCACAACAAAATAGTTCAACTTTCAACCAAAGATATGACTTTTCAACTAAAAATATAGCTTTAAAAAAAAATTATTTCTTAACAAAGTTATTGAACCAAATCTTTCAAATAAAAGAGTTGAATACTCAAGCAAAAAAGAATAATTTTTAACCAAAAAGTTACATTTTCATTTTTAAAAAAATTAATTGCTACCAAAGCGGATGAATTTATAAATCAAAAAGATAAATTTAAAAAAATAGTTGGATTTTCTGTTAAAAAAGATGTTAGTTGAGTTTTCACGATCAAAATATAAATTTTCAACCATGAAATTAGTTTCTACGAAAAAAATTGAATTTTCAATCGAAAAAGACGAATTTGTACCCAAAAAGGATGACTTTTTAACAAAATTGTTGAATTATCTACCCAATAGTTGCAGTTTTATCCAAAAAAGACGAAATTTCTCTTAATACATATGAATTTTTATTCAAAAAGAAAACAAGTTTTTTAAAAATAGTTGAATTTTCATCCAGAACAGATTCTAGTTGACTTTTTCAAGATCAAAATATGAATTTTTAACAAAAAATAAGTTTCTACGAGCAAAATTGAATTTTTCATCCAAAAAGACGAATCTTTTTAACCAAAGAATTTTTAATTAAATAGTTTAATTCTCTACCAAGTATTTGAAATTTAGCAAAGAAAGATGTAGTTTGTACTAAAACAGATGAATTTTTAATAAAAAAAAAATAAAAATTTGTTCAGTTGCACTTTCATCAAGAAAAGCTTTCAACCAAACAGTTGCATTTTCATCCAAGAATGATGAAATTTCTCTAAAAACAGACGAATTTTTAATTTAAAAACAAAATAAATTTCCAAAAAAATAGTGGAATTTTCATCCAGAAAAGATTTCAGTTCTCTTTTCAACACCAAAATGTTGAATTTAGCAAAAAGTAAATTTTCTACAAAATAGTTAAATTTTCAACAAAACAGAAGAATTTTCAACCAAAAAGTATGAATTTTCAACAAAATCTTTAAATTTTAAACCAAAAATTTGCATTTTTATCTAAGAACGATGTAATTTCTGCTAAAGCAGGTGAATTTTGAAATCAGGAAAACAAATTTTGAAAAAAGAGTTGAATTTTCAACCGAACAGTTGCATTTTTATTCAAGAAAGATGAAATATTTATTTTAAAACAGATGAATTAAAAAAAAACATTTCAAACAAATAGTTGAATTTTCATGCAAAGAAGATTCCATTTCACTTTCCAACACCAAAATAAGAACTGTACATTATGAGTTGATTTTCTGCTAAATAGTCAAATTTTTAAACAAAATGTATGACTTTTTAATAAGATTGTTAAATTTTCAACCAAACAGTTGCATTGTCCAAGAAA
>CAKNXH010002349.1:230332-250889 GCA_932178445.1 Andricus quercusramuli | reverse complement strand
TTACGTTGGCTCTAAAAACAAGGGGAATAAGGTGATTTTTCATGAAAATAGGAAAATCAATTCTCTTACTGCATTTTCAAAAAAATACTTGAGTTTACAACCAAAAAAGATTATCTACACAAAGAGATGAATTTCCAACCCAAGGAGGCGAATTTCCAATGAAAACAAAATTAATTTTTAACCAAACTGTTTCATTAACAAATAACCAAATAATTGAAGTTTCAAGCAAAAGAGACGTATTTTCAACTACATAGTTCATATTTTAAATAGATAGTTACATTTTCAAGCCAAAAAGACCAATTTTTTAAAAGACAGTTAAATTTTCCACAAAAAGTTCATTTTTATCTAAAAAAGATGAGTCGAATTTTCAAACAAAAAAATATTAAAATTCAACCAGAAAAAATTGTATTTTCAATTGAATAGTTGAACTTTCAACCCAAAAAGTTGAATTTTCAAACAAAAAAATATTAAAATTCAACCAGAAAAAATTGTATTTTCAATTGAATAGTTGAACTTTCAACTCAAAAAGTTGAATTTTCAAAGAAAAAGTTAATTTCCATCAAAAAAGTTCATTTTCAACGAAGGAAGATGAAATTTCAACAAAAGAAGATGACTTTCTTGCGATAAAAGATGAATTTTCAATCCTAAAGGACTAATTTTAAACGAAACAGTGATCTTTTCGAAAAAAAAGGCTTTAATGAAACAGTTCAATTTTCAACAAAATAATTAAACTTTCAACAAAATATTAGCTGCATTTTTAACAAAATAGCTGAATTTTCAATCTACAGAGATGAATTTTTAATGAAGAAGATTAATTTTCAACCAAAAGACGAATTTTCATAAAAATACATGAATTTTCATCCACAAAGGATAAGTTTTCAACCAAAAATAGAATTTTCAACAAAGAAGTTTAATTTTTTACCCAAAATATCGAATTTTAACAAGAAAGTTATTTTCCATTAATTAAGATGAATTTTCAGCCTAATAGTTGAATTTCAGACTAAAAAAGGTAAATTTTCAACCAAAAATTGAATCGTTAACTTTTCAGTCTAAATATTATCTTTTAAAAATTCAACCTGTTCTCTACCAAATAGTTTAATTTTCAATTTGTAAAGAAACAAAAACTAAATTGTTTAATTTTCAATTAAAAACCTAATTTTGAACAACAACAAAAAAATTTTAAACTCAAAAATATATTTTTTTGACAAAAAAGCTAGTTTTCCCATCAAATAGTTTATTTACGAACCCAAAAAGATGAATTATCTACAGAGCAATTGAATCTTCATCCCAAAAATATAATTTTTCATCAAAAAAGTTAATTTTTCACGAAATAGTTAATTTTTATAATAAATAGTTTAATTTTTGAACAAATAATTTTATTATGAAGCCATAATGACAAATAATCTACAAAACAGTTAAATCTTCAAACCGAAAATATGATTTTCCATCAAAAATATAATTTTCTCTGGAATTGTTAAATTCTATAATGAATAGTTTAATTTTTAATCAAATAGTCGAATTTTTCACCAAAATAGTTGAATTTTCTACCAAAAATATAAATTTTCACAAAAAAATTTATGTTCAACCAAATAGTTACCAAATTACCAAATTGTTGAAGTTTTAAGCCAAAAGACGGATTTTCTACCAAACATTTGAATTTTTAAGAAAAAAGTTAATTTACAACAAAATAGATGAATTTTAAACTCGAATGATGGATATTCGACCAAAAACATTCATTTTTTAAAAAGTAATTTAACTTTTAACTAAGCAATAGATTTTTAAACCAAAAAAGATGAATTCTGAACAAAGCATATAGTAATTGATATTTCAACCTATAAGATTTTAAATTTAAATCTGAAATAGCTAAATTGAATAAAAAAAAGACAAATTTTCAACAAAATCGTTAAATTCTCTACCAAAATTAATTAATTTTCAACCACTAAGTTGCATTTTTAAGCAAAAAGGATGAATTTTATGTCAAGAAGATTAATTTTCTACCCAAAAGACACGAATTTTCAACTAAAGAAGAACAATTTTTAATTAAAAATATCAATTATTAACTAAAAATGAAACAGATATGTATTCGGTCAAAATGATTAATACTCGAAAAGCAACAAAAAAACAAATTTTCAACAAAATATGTGAATTTTCAACCTGAGATCAATTTGAATTTAAATGATCAATTTTCAACTAAAAATAGAGTAAATACATTTTTGGTTAAGAAGATTAATTCTCGAAAAAAATTAAATATTAATTAATATTTAAATAAAATAGTCAAGTTTTGAACCAAAGATATGAAATTTCAAGTAAAATGATGAATCTTTAACAACAACGAAATGAATTTTCAACAGAACAGTTCAACATTCAACCAAATTCAACCAAATACATGAATTTACCAAACAATTGCATTTTCAACAAAAAAAGTTAATTTAGAACCAAATAGTCCAATTTTCAACCAAGATAATTAATCTTCGATAAAAAAATATGAATTTTCAATATAATATAGTTCAAATTTCAACTAAATAGTTGCTTTTTCAACAAAAAAAGGGTAATTTTCAATAAAAAAATGTAATGATTGATATTTTAAACAAAAAATATTTAAATTTGAATTCAAAGAAAATACAATTCAACCAAAAAAGATAAATTTTCAACCAGGAATATTAATTTTCTACCAAAAAATACGAATTTCCAATAAAACAATTGAATTTTTAATAAATAAATTTTTAACCAAAAATAGAATAGTTATCCAAGTAGTAGAATTTAAATAAATAATTATTATTTTTAACCAAATTGTTTAATCTTCAGCCGAAGAAATGTATTTTCAACAAAAATTAAGAATCTTCAACAAAAAAGGGAATTTGTAACAAAGTATTTAAACTTCCAACCAACCAGTTGATTTCTCAACCAAAAAATATGAATTGGCAACGAAAAATTTAATAGTTGATATTTCAACCGAGAAATATTAAAAATTTAATTAAAAACAGTTGAACTAACCAAAAGAGATGAATTTTCAACAAAATAGTGGAATCCTCAACCGAAACTAAAATAGTTGAATTTTCTACGAAATAGTTTAATTTTCCACAACTAAAAAGAACTTTTTTACAAGATAGTTGAATTTTCATCAAAATCGTGGAATCCTCAACCAAAACTAAAATAGTTGAATTTTCAACAAAATAGTTTAATTTTCCACAACTAAAAATAACTTTTTCACAAGATAGTTGAATTTTCATCAAAATAATTTAATCTTTACCCAAACAGTAAACCTTTCAACAACAACAAAAATGAACTCTGAACCAAAAATTGTTATATCAACTAAAAGAAAAATTAACTTTTGACATTTTAAGCAAAAATGGTTGGATTTTCTTTTTGGCTTCTATTAAATATGTTCACATTTTTATAAAATGAGAAAAAGGGGAAGTTCTTTTTAAGCGAGGGAAAAGAGGGCAATAGCGGAAACAATTTAAAGTCAGAAATATGAAAGTGGGTTTTAAACTTATTAAGTTATTTATCAACTGTACCGTTACAGGGCCATCTTTCGTAAAATTCGCAAACTTTTTAAAAATTTATCATCCCCCTCCACTCCCAGTTACAACCGTAGTGTTTGGTGCGCGCGGCCCCCCCCCCCCCTCTTGAAATTGGTAACGCAATTTATGGACGGCCCCATTAACTAATAACTCTTGAATGATGTTATTTTGTTGATCAGGATATTAAATAATTTTTTATGTCAAATATTAAATAGTGTCAAGTACTGGTCTGATATCTCGAGAAATTAGGAAAAATCTGCCTTATCCCGGATTTGAACTGCAAACACCACTATCCGTGAGTAGAGCTATGGTTGGTAAACGCACCACTCATAACTAGTGAAGTTCCGGTTCAAATCCGGGCTGAGGCAGATTTTTTCTCGTTTATGAAAATATTAGACCAGGAATCAGAACAATTTAATGTTTAACATAGAAAATTATATAATTCTTATTGTTAACCAAATTTTGAGATCAACTTAGAGCTTAAATTTTCAAACTGCTTTTAAATTGTTAAAATTGAGCTGGAAAATTTTTTATTTTTCCACTTAGGGAAATTAAGGTCTGGTTTCCAGGGGTAATTTTGTTTTCAGCGGCATCAGAGAAGAAAAATGTATTCACTGACTCAATGATATATTTTTGAATAGGAAACTAATTGAAGAAATGGCTTACTTGTGTCACTAAGAATACTGTTAAAAATTGTTAGGAGTAATAATAAGCTACAGATGGAAAATCCCGCCATTCTGAAGCAATGTCGCACGAAAACTAAAGCTAATATCATATAGTCGTGCTTTTATAAGCATCTTCCGGGAGTCATACAAAAGTGGTTCGCGAATTAGTTTCATCAACGACCTACTCTGGCCAACGTCACTTGCGAAGGTCACTTTGATCCTAGGTGCTCTGTTTTTGCGCTCTAGAAAAAAATGTATCACTAAGATTTTTTAAAATAACATTTCAATCTTGAAATTTTCATTTTAATTCCATTTTTAGACCTAAATACAGGGATCACAGTCCGTCCACTGTTTTCCCCTTTTCCCGATTTTTAAAGAATTCCTCTTTTTCCCCTGTTCTCAAGAAATTTCCACTTTTCTTTGTCACGAATTTTCAGAAAAATAGTTGAGTTTGAATCTTTTGGAATACAGTTGAATTTTCAACCAATAAAAATAAATATTCTAAAAAGCAGTTGAATTTAAAAAAAAGTTGAAAAAGTCACGAACTAATAAAAATTTAGAATACAGTTAAATTTTCGAAATTTTTTATTAAAGTTTCTACTATTCAAAAAAAAATTTTAATTTGATTTTAAAGTCATCTTTCTGTGTTTTCAAGCAAATTCTATTTTCCCTTATGATGAATTTTCTACAAAATAGTTGAGTTTTTTAGCTCATTTTTAACCAAATAGTTTAATTTTCAACCTGCAAAGATGAATCTTCAGCCGAATGATCGAATTTCCAAACAAAAAACATGAAATTTCCACAAAATAGTTGAATTTTCAAGGCAAAAAGTTGATTCTTTTGGAATACACTTGAATTTTCTTCCAAGAAAGATGAATTTTCCACAAAAGAGTTGAATTTTTAACACGAAAATATGGATTTTCAACAAAAAAACTTAAGTTTCAACGGAATATTTCAATATTCGACCAAATAGAACAATTTTTAACTAAAATTAATAATCTTCAACAAAAAAAGGAATTTTCAATAAAATAGTTCAACTTTCAAACAAATAGTTGAATTTTCTAACAAATTATTGAATTTCCAAGCCAAAAAGACGAGTTTTCTACAAAACAGTTAATTTTTTAACTCAAGAATGTAAATTTTCGACCAAAAAGTTAATTTTACACCAAATAGTTTCATTTTCAACTTTTAAACAAAACGGTGAATTTTCTACCAAACTGTTGAATATTTAAGCCAAAAAGACAAAAATTCAGGGAACAGATAAATTTTCAAATTTTTCGATTAAAGGTTCAACTATTCGGTTGCAAATTTTTTTATCTGGTTTAAAAGTAATCTTTCCTGGTTTTCATGCAATTTCTCTTTTTCTTTGAGACAAATTTATAACAAAATAGTTCATTTTCAACCGAGAAAGATGAATTTTCAACCAAATGATCGCGAATTTTCAAATAAAAAACATTAAACTGCAACCAAATAGTTGAATTTCTAACCAAGAAAGAAGAGTTTTCTACAAAACAGTTGAATTTTCAACACGAAAATATGAATTTTCGAAAAAAAAGATATATTTTTCAACGAAATAGTTCAATATTCGACCAGCTACATTAATTTTTAACTAAAAAGATGAATCTTCAATAAAAACAAAAATGAATTTTTAACAAAGTAGTTTTTTTCAAGCCAAACAGGCGAATTTTCTATAAAATAGTAGAATTTTTAACTCGAGAATATAAATTTTCAACAAAAAAGTTCATTTTCCACCATAACAACTTTCAATGAAAAAGTGGAATTATCAAGCCAAAAAGACAAAAATTTATAATTCAGTTCAATTTTCCGATTTTTGATTGAAGGTTCTACTATTTTGTTGAAGGTTTTTAAATTTGGTTTTATTTTTTTTTTTGTCAAAAATTTAGCGTCCTTTGGATAGAAAATTTGTTCTTATGGATTCAAAATTCACCTCTTGGCAGAAAAGTTATCTTTTTTGGTTCAAAGTTAATTATTTTTTATTGAAAAGTCTACTACTATATTCTTCAAAGTTCTACAATTTGAAGGATTACAATAATTGCTAATATTTTTCTAATATAAAGCATACAAATTATCGAATTTTCAATTGTAAAACTTAAAGTTTGCATACATTTTAATCGTAAATTTACCAAATTAAAAAACCTTTCAATTCTAAAGATTTACAATTCTAAGTTCAATAATTTGAAGAGTTATAATCGAAAACTCTTCATTTTTAACGTTTCATAACTAAAAATTCTCAAATTGTTAAGATTGTCAATATAAAAAGTCAAAATCAAAATTTTATTTTAAATTTTCCAAATTGAAAAATTTTTTTGTTTAATTAAAAAATTACAGAATTTTCAATTGTCAAACATGAAACTCACATGATTTTTGTATGTAATTGGTCAAAATTTAAAAATATATCATTCAAAGTTGTTTCATTCGAAAGAGTTTCTAATTGAAAATTCATCACTTTTTATGATACATATATGAATCAAAATTCTTAAATTAGAATGATTTTGGTGATCAAAAGTCAGGTGTTCAATTCTGAATCTTCTTAATCGAATTTTAACATAAATATTTTTAAATTATAGATTGATATATCAATAATGAATTTAAATGATAATCAAACGTCAATCATAGTTAATTATCAAAATTAAAGAATTTTTATTTGTGAAACTTAAAACTTGGATAATTTTTAATTGCAAATTTTCAAAATTAAATACTCTTCAATAAAAAAGATGAATTCTTGACAATGTAGTTCATCTTTTAGCTAAGCAGGTGAATTTTTAATAAAAAAAAGACGAATTCTCAACGAAAAATGTAATAGTTTATATTGAAACAAAAAGGGGGTTTTATTCTAAATCAAAAACAGTTTAATTCAACCGAAAAAGACGAATTTTCAACAAAAAAAAATGTATTATTAAAAAATAGCTGATTCATAGCTAGAATTCAGTCGCTAATTGATACGAGTGAAATTTTCAACTGACTCAAATTTAGGACAACCAAACAGTTGCATTTTTAACAAAAAACATGAAATTTCTACCACAAGAAATGAATTCTTAAACCAAAAAGACAAATAATAAACAAGAGACTAGAATTTGCACCCAAAAACGATTCTATAATATAGAAATAACAAAAATTTCAACCAAATTATTCAATTTCCAAGTTAAAAAGAATTTTATACAGTCAAAACTCACTTATTCCAAGGGCCGAGAAAAGTAAAATTCGAATCTTCCAAGTCTGCAGGGGCCCCCGCCAGTACCCGAAAATATGAATTTTGATTGAAAAGTTAATTTTTGGCCAAATATTTGAATCACCAACCACATAGATAAATTTTCTCCCAAGAAGATAATTTTGGAAATCAGTTTCCAAAAACTGAAATGATGAATCCTCAACCAAATAATATTTTTGTTTTTAATCAGAAATAGTCGAAATCATCTAAAAAGATAAATTTTCCACCAAACAGTTGCATTTTTAACCAAAAGAAGTGGAAGTTTCTATCGAGATATATAGTTTTGTTGTTCACGAAAGTAATCCAAATTCTATCAAATTGTTGAATTTTCAAGTGAAAAAGACGAATTTTTAGAAATCAGTGAATTTTTAATCAAATTGTTGAATTTTCTACCAAAATAGTTAAATGTTCAGCCCTAAAAAGGATTTTTCAACCAAAATAATTGATTTTTTTTAACAAAAAGGATGACTTTTTAAAAAAATAGTTACATTTTAACAAAATATATATATTTTCAACCAAAGAAGATAAGTGCTCAGCCAAGAATATAATAATAAACATTCCAACCAAATGGAATGAAGTTTCAACAAAAATAGTTTAGTTTTCAACAAAAAAGATGACTTTTTTTTTAAAAAAAGTTACATTTTAACAAAATAATTGAATTTGCAACCAAAAAAGATAAATGCTCATCCAAAAATATAATAATAAACTTTCCAACCAAAAGGAATGACGTTTCATAGAAAAATAGTTGGATTTTATTATTGAGTTCTATTACATAGTTCAGTTCGCATTTAAGTACAAAATAAAAAAAATAAATTAAGAGAGGAGAAAACAGAAAAGACTGTAAAGCCTGCGATAATAGGATTTTGTTTGATTTTTTAATACTTAGCGATGAGGAGAGAAATAGACTCAAAAATGACTACAGACACAAAAAGAGGAAAATTGAACGTCTAATCAAAGAGAATAAAGAGAAAACCAGAACAGAAGAAGAGAACAAAATAAAAAACATATTGAACTCAATATGAAACACTTTAAATTCCTATGATTTTAAGTCAAAATATTTTGTATTTTCAAGGAAAGACTTGAATTTCTAACCAAAAAAGATTTTCTACTGTAAGAGCTGAATTTGCAACACAAAAAGACGAATCGTCGAGAAAAAAATTAATTTTCAACCAAACAGTTGCATTAACAACCGAATTGACGAACTTTCCAGTAAAATAGACTAGTTTTCCAAAAAATAGTTAGATATTTAACCAAATTGTAAATTTTGAACTCAGAGGGATGACTTTTCTAGTATAAAAGATGAATTTTAAATCCAAAAGGATAAATTTTCAAAAACACACTTGAATTTCCGACCAAAAGTGATGATTTTAACAAACTAGTTAAATTTTCCTAAAATAATTAACTTTTTTAACGAAACAGTTGAATCTCTAACGAAATAGTTAAATTTTCAGAATACAGAGAAGCATTTTTAATCTAATCGTCAAATTTTCAAATAGATATATTAAGTTCATATTTTTGGTTTAAAAATTATGGAATTTGGTTAACTTTTGTTTCTCTTTTGACTGAAAAATCTTTCCTGAATATGGATGGGGTTTCCATTATTTTGTTGAAAGTTCGCCTTTTTTAGTTGAATTCAAATGTTTTTTATTTTAAATTAATTTTTTGTTGTTGGAATATCAACTATTACATTTTTCGATGAGAATTCGTTTTTTTATTGAAAATTCAACAACTTGGTTGAAAAATTCGTTCCTTTGTTAAAAATTTGTTACTTTGTTATTGTTGAAGATTCATCATTTTAGTTGAAAATTAATCTCTTAGATTGATAATTAATTTTTCAACTTAAAATTAAAATTCCATTTTTGCTTGAACATTCATCTTTTTCATTTGAAAATTCAACAATATGGTTGAAAATTCAACAATATGGTTGAAAATTCAACTAATTGGTTGAAAGTGGATCTAATTTGTTAAAAACTCACTTTATTGGTTGAAGATTTAACTATTTTATTGAAAATTCGTTTAAGAAAAATAAAAATAGCTTCTCTCAACTGAAAATTTAACCATTCTATGTTTGGTTGAAAATTGCTTGTTTTTAGTTAAGAATTCAATTAATCCATTAGTTTCTTAAAAAGTTTTATAAATTTAGTTTTATAAAAAAATTAGTTTAGTAAAAAATTGATTTTTTTAGTTGAAAATTAAACTATTAAAATTTTTTATACAGAATTCATATTTTTTGGTTGAAATTTGATCTTTTGTGGTTAGAAATGCAACAGTTTTGATGAAAATGTATCTTTGTTGGATGAGGACTCCATTATTTTGTTAAAAATTCGCCTTTTTGGCTGAACTCAATTGCTTTTGATTAAATTTTTTTAAATTTCTGTTGCAATATTAGGTATTACATTTTTCGTTGAGAATTCATCTTTTTTGGTTGAAAATTAATCGCTTTGGTTGAAAATTAATCGCTTTGGTTGAAAATTAATTTTTTAACTGAAAATTCAACTATTCCATTTTTGCTTAAAAACTGATCTTTTTTATTTGAAAAATCAACTGTATGTTTGAAAATTCAACTGTTTTGTTAAAAAGCCACTTCTCTGTGGAGGCCTTTGGAAAATATTGTTTATTCATTAATTTAAACTCATTTCGGATTTTCAAATATTTTAGTAACCAAATCATGTGTTTGAATGAATTTCTTATAAAGGGGGTAGGTAAAATAATTAAAACAATGCCTAAGTTATGGAATGAAACATTTTTTTATACACATATAAGTTTTTAGTGAAAGTTAGGTATTAAACTTACATATTATGCTTTCAACGCAAGAACAAGTTAATAACTATTTTATTAGAAAATAATCAATTTTATATATAAATATATATAAATTTATTATGCCTCTTAGTATTAGCAATATGTTATTCCAAATTGAAAAAATGAAAGTTGTTAAAAATGATTGATAAAATCGAGGAAAATATGCTATTGTTAATTATAACTAATTTTGGAAAAGAACTCGAGGTGAACTTTTGAAAAAATATTTCGGGTTTTCTTCATTTGCCAATAATGTATTTATTCTTCAAAAGATTCTCTACAAATCTCATTGGTACGTTTTTATTTAAAAAATTTATTTATTAAAACCTATTGTTTACAAAAATAACGATTTGATAATTCTTAAATAAAAGTTTTACACAAAAACATACCAATGAGATTTGCAGAGAATCTTTCAAGGAATAAAATAAGCCCTGAAAACTATTGTTAAATAAACAATGAAAATTGTGAAATATTTATTTCAAAAGTTCACCTCGGATTCTTTCCAAAAACTAGTTATAATTAACAATAAGATATTTTTCTCGATTTTATACATAATTTTTAACAACGTTTATTTTTCAACTTGAAATAAATTTAGTTCATGTTTAACTTGAAAACAAGCATAATGAAAATTCCCTTTTCGTCTCAAATTTTAAGCTAAATTTCATGTAAATAGTTATGCTGAAAAACAAATTTTGAAATGAATTCATTAAAATTAATTAAATTTGTTTACAATGTGTATTTTTGGTTCATTTTTTAAACTAGAAAATTCCAAAATCAGGGTGGCCGTTTTGATCACAGAAAAAAATCTTTAACATTAAAATATGAAAATTCTTAAATTTTGAACTGATTTCGAATCGTCTTGTAAAATAATTATTATTAATTTTTCAATCCTTAATGCAGAGTTGTATTTTAAAAATCATTATAAATTATATTTACAGTTTGTCAATTAAAAAGATTTTTCATCCAGAATTTTCTATTTCAAATGCTTCTAATCTGAAAATTTGTAAGGTTTCAGAACTGCATTTTTAAATTCTTTGAATGAAAAATGTACGCTTAAAAATTAAAATCTAAAATAGAAAATTGTTAAGTGAAATATTGTTGAATTACTCATTGTAAACTGAATTATATCATAATTGAAACAGATAACAATTCAAATTTTATATTTATTTAAACAACTGTTGAAATCAAACTTGGACCGATTTTTTTCTAAATATTTGTAAAATGAATTATTTAAATGGAAAATTAAACTATTTATTTTTAATGGTTATTTATGGTTAAAAATTGAACTATTCTGTCAAAAAAATTTTTATTTTTAGATTTACCTGTTTTGGACTAAAATTTAATTGTTTTGTTGAACATTCTTCTTTTTTTCGGAAGAAAATTCGCCTCTTTGTATTAAAAATTTAACTGTTTTCTAAAAAATATTAAATTAATAAATAATAAATTTTTGAAATGCGCGTCATTCTGATCCCTTTTTTCTTTGCTAAAAGGGATAATCAGATCGATATCCGCGTGGGAAAACCTACGCAACAGATAGCAAGTTTGCGCCTTACGATTCCACGTTATACGCTGTATAGAATGCGCGAACCGGCAGTTTTCCTTCTCCAACAGCCCGGAGAACTTCGGGACAAATTTAACTCTCCAGAATCCCTGATAAAATTCGAAAATATTTTATTAACAACAATTTTTTACCATTTTCCACGTCTCTCATTTTTTTATAAATTTATAATAAATACCCAACCCCCTTGGAATAAATGTAATTAATTTATTATGATCTCATTTTAAATATTATTTATGGACAAATATTATATAATTATATAAAATTAGATTAAAAAACGAAAAAGTGATTAAAAGTGCTAAAAGACAAGTTTAGTGATTGAAAGTAGTATAATATTAAAGGATATTTCACATCCAGACCATGGATATTCACGGTAAGTATAATTATAAAAAATTATTTTATAGAAAATTTATTTATAGATTATTTTTTATTGAAATTATGGACTGATTTAATCTTTTCCTTTCTTTTAAGTTAATAGTGTTTCAAAATCTTTGACAGAAAATAAACCATCATTTAAAATTAGAATATTTCTCTCCTCAATTTAAACTTTTTTTAGGGGAATGCTTGCCGAGGTGAAGGGTCTTTCAAAATCACGTGTTTCTATTTTATCATTCCGGCTGACGTGTCTAATAGAAATGTATCATATTTTTCTCATATCATAAAAAATTTATTTTCAAAGAGGGATCTTAAAAATTCAATTAAATATTTCATTTGAAGGGGGATTCATCCCTTGACCTTCGAGTCACCTTCAAATATAATCGATGGGGAATGACAAAAAAATTAAAACATTTTTATTAAATTTAAATTTCCTTGATTACTCCTATTTTCAAAAATTAAACAATTGAAAATTTGAAATAATTTACAACAAAGTTAAATAAAGTTTAATTTTTTGTTTATTTTTTTTAAATTTAGAATCTTTAACATTTGAGCACGAATTAAAAAAATCCTGTTTTAAATTTACAGAATTTTTTTTTCATAGATGTGGGTTTTGGCATAATTATTTATCGATCCTGTATCGTATTAGGTTCAATGCTTCACTTCGCTGACGCAATGTGCCCACATGCATTTCAAATGCAAAGGTGGATAATAAATTTATTTATACTCTTTCAATAGAAAAATTCTACAATATGGATATTTTTCATAAATTGTTTCTATTTATTATTATTTATAATTTTTATTTATTATCACTTATAATAACAGCCTCGAACTCTTTGATTTTTTAATCTCCATATCTCATTTTATTTTTATTTTATTTTTATTAATGGATTTTATATTCTCGCCTTGTGCGAGAATTATTAATAATTAACATTAATTCGAAATTTATTTAATTAAAACTCTAAATTACATTTTATAATTAAAGCACTAACTTTACATGTAAAATTTACTGATTCACTATTCCGTGTGGACCTTTGAATTAAGAACAAAAAATGCACAATCGAACAATTTTTTCACATTGAAATTAAAAAATTCGAATTCCCAGAACTGAAAACTTTTATTTGAAGTCATCAAAACTGAACTGCAAATTAAATAACTGACAGTGTAATTCTTTTGAATTCGAAACTTTTAAAATTGAAGCTTGAAAAAAATTTGTGTATAACAATTTTTTATTTAAACATTCAATAATTTACACGTATAAAACGGAAGATTGTAAGATTTTCCAATTTTCCAATTTTATAATAAATGCCATTAAACTAAATTTTTTTATAAATTGAAAAGTTTAGTGTAAAATTGAAAATAAAAACGTTTTTTTCATCTGAATGCTGTAAATAACAAATTTGGGGCGCGCCCCCGCCCTGGTGACCACACAATACAAATCTAAAGAAAAAAACTTGAAAATCAAAATTTCCTCCCTTCCAACTCGATACAAATCTTATAAATAAAAAAATATTCTTCTCATTCAGAAAAAAATTGAAACCAAAATTACCTTCCTCTTCTAATTAAAATAAAAATTGAAAGTAAAAATTTCATCGCTTGTCCCTCAATAAAAACGTTAAAAAAAATGTATTCCAATTCGTAAAATATTGAAAACCAAAATTTCCTCCTTTCCAACTCGTTAATAATCTTAAAAATAAAAAACTGTCGTCTTCTAATTCAGAAAAAAGTTTCAAATAAAACATTCTTCCTCGAAAAACAATAATATTGTTAAAAAGAAAAAAATTGCCTCGGCCAATTCAGGAAAAAATAACAAAAATGTCATCACTTTTAATTCAATAAAAATTATAAAAACAAAAAGGGTTTTTTCCAATTTAAAAAAAATGAAAATGAAATTTTCTTCTTTCCAATTTATTAAAAATAATCAATTATTCTTCCAATTCATAAAATATTGATAACTAAAATGTCCTTTTTTCCAATTAAAAATAATAATTAAATAGCCAAAGAGTCTTCTCTTCCAACTCAATAAAAATGTTGAAAATTAAAATTTATACCTCCAATTCATGAAATACTAAAAAACAAAATTTTCTTCTCCAACTTGATAAAAATATTCAAAATATAAAATTACTCTCTTCCAATTCAGAAAAAAAATATTGCAAATAAAAATTTCCCTTCAACTCAATAAAAATTCTAGAAAGAAAAAATTTCCTGTTTCAATTCAGAAATAAAATCGTCCCTTTCAACTCTATGAAAATCTTAAAAATAAAAAAAATTACCCTCTTCCAATTCAGAAAAAAATATATAACCAAAAGTTGCTCCCGTCCAACTCAATAAAAATATTAGAAATAAAAATTTCGTTCTAATTCCAAAAAAAAATCTCAAATAAATAATTCTTTCCCTAAACTCAATAAAAATGTTAAAAAGAAAAAAAGTGGCCTCTACCAATCCAGAAAAAAGGAAATCGTTTCCAACTCAATAAAAATGATAAATACAAAAAAGGGCCTTTTCTAATTAAAAAAAAATGGAAACGAAACTTTTCTCCCATTCATCTTATTAAAAATGTTAAAAATAAAAAATGATCCTTCTTTTAATTCATAGAATATTGAAAAATAGAATTTCCTTCTATCCAACTTGATAAAAATCTTTGAAATATAAAATTACCGTTTTCAAATTCAGAGAAAAAGATTAAGAATAAAAACTTTCCATTTGCAACTCATTAAAAATTCTGAAAAGAGAAAATGTCCTCTTCCGAATTAGAGAAAAATATCGCCCCTTTCAACTTTATAAAAATTATAAGAATAAAGAAAACTTCCCTTTTCCAATTAAGAAAAAAATGAAAATAAATTATTCTTCCCCTAAACTCAACAAAAATGTTAAAAAGAAAAAATGGCCTCTATATATCATCCTTCTAACCGAATAAAAATGATAAAAACAAACAAAGGGTCTTTCCTAATTGAAAAAAAAACTTGGAAACGAAACTATTCTTCCTTGCAACTTATTAAAAATGTTAAAAAATTTTTAAAAAACTTTCACTTCATAAAATATTGAAAACTAACATTATATTATTTCCAACTCGATAAAAATCTTTTAAATATAGAATCACCCCGTTCCAAATCAGAAAAAAATAAAAAATTGCCCCCTGTGTTGAAAATTTCCCCATTCTGATTAAAAAAAAATTTGCAAATAAACAATTCTTTCCCTAAAGTCAGTAAAAATGTTAAAAAGAAAAATGGCGTCTACCAATTCAGGAAAAAAACGTCATCCCTTCCAACTGAATAAAAATGATAAAAACAAAATAGGGATTTGGCTAATTGAAAAAAAAAATTGAAAAATAATTTTTTTTACCTTCCAATTCAAGAAAAATTAAAATTTTATTGTTTAAAACTCAATGAAAGTGTCAACAATACAAAATTTGGCCGCCTCCAACCTAATCAAAATCTAAAGAACAAAAAAGTTCATTTTTAAATTCGGAAAAATTTTTTAAATTCTGAAATTTTTTCAATTTAAGGCTTTTTATTTCACACAATTTAGTTTCAAATTGTTAAGGTTTGAATATTCGATTCATAATTGTTCATTTTAAATAAACCGTGAAATTCTTTTGAATATTCCAAATCTGTTCTGTTTTTAATAAAAAAAATTCAAATTGAGTGCGCTATTTCAGATTGAAACAATATTTGAATAGGAATTGAAAATGAATAAAAGCGTTTAATTATGAATTATAATTTATATTATTATTTATATTAATTATGAATCTATTGATTAAAAATTATTTTAGAATTGGAAATAGTTTATAAGGTTGCAATCAGACGTTTGATTTGAAAACATTCAATTTTCAATGTTAAAATCTCTAAATTGTTTAATTTTGAACAGATTCAGAATCATCATGTAAAATCAATTATTGTTCCATTTTTAACACTCGAACTACAGTTCAGTTTCAAAAATCATGAATTAATTTATATTTTCAGTTGATCAACTTAATACGCTTTTTATCCAAAACTTTCAAATTCAAAATCTTTTAATTTTTAATTATTGAAGTCTCCAAAACCGCATTTTACAATTCTATGAATTTGAAATGTACTATTAAAAATGAAGACCTAAAATGGAAAATTTGTAAGTTGAAATATTTTAAAAATACACATCGTAAACTGAACTATTTGAGAATTAAAAAAGTTAACAATTGAACCTAACATTCAAAAAGAAGTTGAAACCGATCTTATTCTCAAGCACATTATATCATATGATATAAAATTTGTGATATTCAGGTGATTTATTTTTTTTGTTCTAAAAATTTATAAAATTATCACTCAAAAAATAAATTTACTGTCATTTCCGAGGTCATTTCTCGGTCTAAAAATTCCCGGTCATTTCCCAGTCCAGTGACCACCCTTCACCTTCAACCTTCATCTTCATCTATTTTTTTTATTTATTTTTTATTTATAAATAAAAAATAAAAGTATTCCATTTTCGGCTGAAAATTGATCGTTTCAGTTGAAAATTCAAGTATACAATTTTTCATTAAGAATTCATCTTTTTTTTAATATATTGTTGAAAATTCGTATTTTTGGATAGAAAATTAATCTTCATAGTTGAAAGTTAACTACTTGATTGAAGGTTGAACTAATTATGTAAACATTATTTTATTAGTTAAGGATTTATTTCTTTGGGTGAAGAATTAACGATTTCCTTGAAAATTCTTTTTTTTCAAATAAATTTGTTGAACTGAAAATTCAACTTTTTAATTTTTAGTTGATAATTTATCGTTTTTAGTCGAAAATTCAAATGTTTAAAAAAAACTATTTTCTTGAAAATTCATATTTCCGGGTTAAAAATTCAACTCTTTTGTAGAAAATCAATCTCTTTCGTTTAAAATAAGATCTTTTTTTATTCAAAAATATTTTTAACTGAGAATTTACCATAGTTTATATTTTGAATTAAAAATCCATGTATTTTTTGAAGATTCGTCTTTTACGGTAGAAAATTTATTTTTGTGGTAAACAAATTTAGCTTTCCTGATGGAAATATCAACTGTTTCACTTTTTGTTTAGAATTCATATTTTTTATTGAAAATTTAACTACTTGGTTATTATTTTAACTACTTTAATCACGAATTTAACTATTTTATAAAAAATTCGTTTTCTTTTTGGTTGAGAATTAATTTTTTAGGCTGAAAATGTAAGTATTTTTTGGAAAAAAATTATATTTTCATTGAAAATTTATCTTTTCTAGTTAAGAATGCAACTTTTTGGTTGAAAATTCATATATTATTTTTGAAAATTCGACTTTTTGGCCTGAAAATTCAACAATTCGGTAGAAAGTTAAAATATTTGATTGGAAATTTAACAGTATACATAGTTAAAAATTAACTTTTCTTTATTGAAAATTCTACTATTAGGTTAACAAAAAACTTTTTGGTTGAAAATGTAACTATTTTATAGAAAATTCGTCCTTTTAGCTTGAAAATTAAAATATTTCGTTGAAAGCTGAATTACTTTATTAAAAATTCATTTTTTTGATTCTGAATATTCATTTCATTAGTTAAAAATTCAACCATTTTGTTGAAAATTCGTCTTTTTAGAGGGAAATTAATTTTCTTGGTACAAAATTCAACTATTGGGTTAAGAATTAACTTTTTTTGTAAAAACATTGTGTTTTTGGCTTGAAAATTCAAGAATTTAGTTGATTTTTTTTCTTTTTTGAATGATGAAAATTCTTTTTTTGGGATAAAATTTCAACGTTTTGTTGAAAAATTGTCTCTTTTGGTTGAAAATTTTAATATTTTGTTGAAAATTCGTCTTTTTGGTGGAAAATCAATCTTCTTGGTAGAAAATTCAACTATTGGATTAAAAATGAACTTTTTGTTGAAAATTCAACTGTTTTAACAGGAAATTCGTCTCTTTTGGCTTGAAAATTAAACACTTTAGTTGATTTTTTTTATTTTTCGACTGAAAAAACTTTCTTTGTTGAAATTCAACAGTTATGTTGAAAATTAGTTTTAGGTTTGAACGTTAATCTTTCTAGGTTGAAAATTCAAGTATTTGGTTAAAAATGTAACTTTTTGTCAAAAAATCGTCCCTTTTGATTGAAAATTTAAAGATTTGCTTTTAATTGATCTATTTCGGAAGATTCATATTTTTGGTTGAAAATTTCAATATTTTGTTGAAAATCCGTCTTTTTGTTGGAAAATTAATCTTCTTGGTAGAAAATTCAACTATTGGGTTAAGAATTAACTCTTTTTTTTGGAAAATTCAACTATTTTATACAAAATTAATCTTTTTTGGCTTTAAAATTCAACAATTTGTTTGAGTTTTGTTCTTTTCTGATTAAAAATCCGTTCTCTGTGTAAATGCAACTCTTTTGTTTAAAATTCGTCTTTTTATTTTGAAAATTCTTCTTCTATTTTTTGCAAATTCAACTATTTGGTTGAAAATTAATTTTTTTTATGAAAAATAATCTTTTCAGGGTTGTAAGTCAACTTTTTTCTAAAATCTTTGACTGTTTCGCTTGAAAAATCAAATGTTTTGTTGAAAATTTATCTCTATTGTTGAAAAAATCTTTTTTGGTTGAAAATTCAACTATTTTGTTCAGAATTGAATATATTTCGAATTGAAATCTTATAGGAATATGTTTTTATCTTATGTTTTTTTTATCTTATGAGAATAACTTCTCTTCAATTTCCGTATTGATATTCAAAAATTATTTCTTAAAGAAGACATTCAATATTTTTGAGTGTATATATGTATATTATTATAGTTAAACCATAATTAATTTTATATTTATTTTTTATTCATAAATAAAAATAAAATTAATTTTGGCTTAACTATAATAATATACATATATACACTCAAAAATATTGAATGTCTTCTTTGAGAAATAATTTTTGGATATTAAGACGGAAATTGAAGAGAAGTTATTCCTGATACCCCGTACTCGTTGTATTATGACGTAGCTCCCGATCCGTTCTCAAAATAATCTTCTTCGTCGGTGGACCAACCGAGTTATTTCTTTAGTTAAATGTCAGCTCAAGAAGGATCAGAAGAAAAAAAAGATCGTACAAAGTGCATCCAGTGTCACTTTTCATTTTGAAAACAGCTTTCAGGAGCTTGCAGTTTAATCTTGAAAGGTCAGCTTTATTCGCATAAAGCAAAATATTTATCTGACCTGAAATTAGAGGAAGACAGAATTAGAATCAAGAGAAGATAGATTTAAAAAATGTTAAAAATTTATTCATAACAAGTAATATCGCATAATAATCAAGCTTTTGTAAATGCAAGCTTCACGGCCTAAAATCCTCTCAAAAAAGTGGCAATGGGGTAATTTTTCACAAAAATAGGGGAATAATAGGGACTGAATTCTTGTAAATAAAATTAATGTAAGCCAATGATACGATGACTTTGTAAAGCTCTTCACGTGGGGTGATTGCTAGAAAGATTGATCAGCGCCCTGAGCCGGAGTAATGTTGTGGAACGAACGCGTTGCTTAAATAAGCAACAGGAGAATTCTAGATTGATCTAATATTTATACCTCCTCCTACACTTACCTTCCTCACTTTTCTCATATGAATTCCTTGATCGCGGGCAATACGACGAAGCTAGAACCGAGTGAGTTACGCTAACCCCGAAATAGATTAGGATTTATTGTATAGTATTTAAAAAAAAAACATATTTCTATAAGATTTTGATTCGAAATATATTACATTTTTAATAAAATAGTTGAATTTTCAACCAAAAAAGATTTTCTAACAAACGAGATAAATTTTCAAAAAGACAGTTGATTTTTCAAGCAAAATAGTCAAAGATTTTAGACAACAGTTTTGACTTTCAAACCTGAAAAGATAAATTTTCAACAAAAAAGTTAATTTTCAACCAAATAGTTGAATTTTCAACAAATAAAAGATGTATGTTCAAATTAAAAAGACAAATTTTCAATAAAAGAGTTGAATTTTATCAAAGAAAGATTTTTCAAACAGAAAAGAACAAAATTCAAACAAATTGTAGAATTTTCAAGCCAAAAAAAGGTGAATTTTCTATAAAACAGTTGTATTTTCCAAATAAGAGTTAATTAATAGTTAATAATTAATGTATCATTATTATTATTTAATAAGTCAATAATTAATTATATAATGGGTAATAATTTGTAATAGTTAAATTTTCTACCAAGAAGATTAATTTTCCACCAAAAAGACAAATTTAAAAAAAAATATTTAAATTTTCAACCAAGAATATGAATCTTCCAAAATGGATCAGTTACAAACCAATGTTTAAATTTTCAATCACAAGGGACTTTTTTTACAAAAAGTTGAATTTTTAACCAAACTGTTGAATTTCAAGAAAGAAAGTAAGACAAAAATTCAACTAAATTGTTGAATTTTCATGCCAGAAAAGACGAATTTCCTGTTAAAACAGTTGAATTTTCA
>CAKNXH010002349.1:218112-230322 GCA_932178445.1 Andricus quercusramuli | reverse complement strand
TTCATGCCAGAAAAGACGAATTTCCTGTTAAAACAGTTGAATTTTCAAAAAAAAGTAAATTTTTAATCCAATAGTTGAATTTTCTACCAAGAAGATTAATTTTTCACCAAAAAGACGAATTTTCAACACAACTGTTGAATTTCAACACAGAAAGTTTTTTCAGTCAAAAAAGAAAAAAATCAACTAAACTGTTTAATTTTCAAGTCAAAAAGACGAATCTTTTACAAAAAAGTTCATTTTTAACCCAATAGTTGAATTTTACACCAAGGAAATTAATTTCCTTCCAAAAAGACGAATTTTCCATAGAAGAGTTACATTTTCAACCAAAAAGTTTTATTTTCAAACTAATAGTAGAATTTTCAACAAAAAATATAATTTTTAATCATACAATCAAATTTTCAATCAAATATTTTTACTTTCTACCAAATTATTGAAGTTTTAGGCCAAAAAGTCGAATTTTCAAGAAAATATATGAATTTTCAACCAAATAGTTGAATTCTTAATTAAAAAAGATAAATTTTCAATAAAATATAATTTTTTGTTCAAAAATGGAATACTTACATTTTCAGTTGAACAAATTAATCCTCAGCCAAAAAAGAAACGAATTTTTAATAAAATAGTTAAATTTTTTAATAAATTAGTTCAAATAACAACCAAGTAGTTCAATTCTCAAAAAAGAATATGAATTTTGAACATTAAGTGTAACAGTTGATATTTTAATCTTAACACGAAAATAAATTTTCTACCATAAGAGATGAATCTTCAACAAAACATATGTTTTTTAATTCGAAATAACAATTAAGTTAAATTTTCAGTTAAAAATAATTTTGAATAAATGAAAAGATCCTATTTCCAACCAAAGAGATGAATTTTCTACCAAAATTTGAATTTTTAACCCTAAAATATGAATTTTCAACAAAAAAGTTTTTTTTCAACCATTTGAATTTTCGACCAAAAACGATAAATTTTCAACTGAAAATAAAAAAGTTATAAATTTCAACGAAATCGTTAATTCTTCATCCAAAGAGATACATCTTTAACTAATAAAATAATGTTTACAAAAGCAGTTCAATCTTCAATCTAGGAGTTCATTTTTCAACGAAGAAGATAAATTTTCTACCGAAAAATACGAATTTTCAACAATATAGTTAAAAAAGATGAATTGTCAATAAAAAAATGTAATAGTTGAATTTTGAACTAAAGCGACCAATTTTCAGCCGAAAATGGAATAGTGAAATTTTCGGTTAAGAAAATTAATTCTTTACAAAGAAACGAATATTTTAAAAAACAGTTGAATTTTCAACAAAACAATTGAATTTTCAACCAATTAGTAGAATAATTCTGAACGAAAAATATAATAGTAGACTTTTCAATTGAAAAAAATTACTCTCACAACCAAACTAGATTATTTTTCTACCGGAAAATTAATTTTCAAGCAAAAAAGACTATTTTTCTTCTTAAAAAGATTAATATTCAACAGAACAGGTAAATTTTAGACCAAAAAATCTGACGCTTTAACAAAATAGTTAAATTTTCAACAAAATAATTAAATATTCAACAGAATAGTTAAATTTTCAACCAAATAATTTAATTTTCAACCAGATAGTTGAATTTTAAACTAAACAAAAAAAAATTTCCACCAAATAGTTGATGTTAGAATAAAAAAGATAAATTTTCAAGCAAAAATGGAAAAGCAAAAATTTCAAAAAATGGAATAGTTAAATTTTCAATTAAGAAAATTGATTAAAAATTTTTTTTATCAAAATAGTTAGATCCTCAACCAATGAAATGATTTTTCAATAATGTGGTTCAATATTTACTTAAAAAATTAATTTTCAACCAATGAGATGAATTTTCAACTAAAATTATGAATCTTCAACCACAAAAAATAACTGATTTTTAACAAAGGAACGAAAGAACAACTATTAGCAACAACAAAATCAACTCAAGACAATAAAATTTCAACCAACATTGGAACAGTTTAATTTTTAGGGGAAAAAATTAATTTTTAACAAAAAAAAACGATTTTATCTCAAATAATTTAATGTCCAACCAAGTTATTGAATTTTCAACCGAAAAAAAACGAATTCTTAATGAAAATTTCAATAGTTAATTTTTTAACTAAAAACGATCAATTTTTAATTGAAAATAATTTTTTATAAAAAATAAAATTACATTAAGTTCATTTTCAACTGAAACGGTCAATTTTTAATCAAAAATGGAATAGTTAAATTTTCAATTAAGAAAATTGATTAAAAATTTTTTTTCATCAAAATAGTTAGATCCTCAACCAATGAAATGATTTTTGAACAAAGTGGTTCAACTTTCAACTCGTAGTTAAATTTTCGATAAAAATGTGACTTTTTAACAAAACAGGTGAATTTTTAACAACAAAAATTTAATTTTCTACCAAATTGTTGAAGTTTCAAGCCAAAAAGACGAATTTTTAAGAAAATATATGAATTTTCAACCAAAAAGTTGAGTTATCTACTAGAAAAGATCAATTTTCAATGAGAATATCAATTTCTGCGCAAAAATGTAATTTTTTTAGTTAAAACATTTTCAGTTAAAGAAGCTAATTATCAATCAAAATAAAAACGAATTTTCAATAAAATAGTTAAATTTTTAACGAAAGTAGTTGAACTATCAACCAAGTAATTACATTTTCAAAAAAAATATGTGTTCTGAACAAGAAAATATAATAGACATTTCAAACAAAAATAGATTTTTTTTATTAAAAAACAGTTGAATTAAACCAAAAAAATACAAGCCTTTAACAAAATAGTTGAATACTCATCCAAAAAAGCTTAATTTTTCACCAAATAAGAAAAACTTTCAAAAAAGACATGGATTTTCAATTCAAAATATTAAGTTGAATTTTTAGTTAAAAGTAATTTTCAACCAAAAAAATATGAAATTTTCAACCAAAGATATAAATTTTCTACAAAACAATTGAATTTTTAACCCGAAAATATGAATTTTCAACCAGTTGAATTTTCGACTAAATACGATCAACTGAAAATTTATTTTTTAACCAAAGAGATAAAAAAAGAGACCAAACTTCAACTTATAAAATAAATTTTCAACAAAAGAAGTTGATTCATTCTCTACCAAGAGAGACGAGTTAAATTTTCAGTCATGAAATTAATTCTTAAAAAGAAAAACAACAAGGAATTTTCAAAAAAGAAGTTAAATCTTCAACCAATAAAATGAATTTCTAACAGAGTATATTTATATTATATATTATTATATTAGTATATTTATAAAAATTTTGCTTTGTTTTCAAAGAGCATCTAAATTCAGAAAATAATTAGGTTTTTTAATTTTTAATTTTCGTTGCCGTCCCAGATCCCATATAAGATATCGATTCCGTGGGAGTATCAAGAAACTAAGGGTATAGTTTGCGAACATACGACTCGTGAATACTTAAAAAAAAAATAAAATCGAAGATGCCAAAAGTTTAGTCCTATTCGGCACGTCGCCAAACCTGTTTTGGTTTTCAGTTAAAACCAAGTTTTTTGATAATGCAGTCACTTGCATACAATTATTTATCGCTTTATATTAATTCAAATTTAATTTTGACAGATTACCATTAGGACTAATAAAAAAATAATTGCAAAATCAAGGTCACTTTAAATTTAAAGTGGGGTGATCAAATTAAAGTAACATGGTTTTATTCGTCATGATTGAGGATCTTCAAATTGAAGACTTCCAATTTTCTGCCCTAGAATTTGTAAACGTTAAAAATTAAAGTTATTGAACATCAGAAGCCAGAAAGTTTTAAAAAAACTTGAAAATTCAAGATTTCCTAAATTTATACTTCATAGCCCAAAATTTTCTAAAAAGAGGAGAAATAGGGTGATTTTTCACAAAAATAGGAGAATAATATGGAAATAAATTTTTGTCAATAAAATTAATGTAGGTACCATATTTCTAAGATTGAATGTCGAAATATATTATATTTTCAATAAAACATTTGAATTTTCAATCAAAAACAATTTTTCCATAAAGAAAGAAAAAATTGTAGTCAAATTGTTGAATTTTAAAGCCACAACGACGAGTTTTCGACAAAATAGTGAAATTTGCAACAAAAAAGTAGGTTATTTTCAAACAAATAGTTCAATTCTCAACAAAAAGTTTGGAATTTGAAAAAAGAAGATTAATTTTCTTCCACAAAAGACGAATTTTTACCAAAAGAAAACGAATTTTCAACCGATTGAATATGAATTTTTAACCAAACAGGTAAATCTTCAACCAAAAAAATTAATTTTTGACATAGAACGGAAAAAAATTCTCTACAAAAAGTCTAATAGTTAATACTTCAACCATTTTTTTGTAATTTTAATCAAAAACAGTTGAATCCAATAAAAAAGAAACGAATTTTCAACGAAATATTTAAATTTTTGACGAAAGAGATGAATCTTCAACCACAAAAATTATTTATCAACAAAATAAGTGAATTTAAAAAAAATAGTTGAATTTTCAACTAAAAAAGATCAATAATTGTCAATCAAAAATGAAATAATTAAATTCTAAGTTGTAAGAAATTAATTTTCAGCAAAAAAAAACTTATTTTCAAACAAAAAAGTTAAATTTTCAACTGAACAAATAAATTTTTAACCATAGAAATAAATTTTGGACAATGAAGTTATACCAAAACTGATTCATTTTCAACCCAAAAGTTGCTTTGTATCCAAAAAAGATGACATTTTTACCAAAAGAGATGAAATTTCAAATCAAAAAGACGAATTTTCAATAAAATAATAGCATTTTCAACCAAGAAAGATTTTTCAGTCAAAAAAATGAAATGACAACCAAATTGTTGAAATTTTCACAACAAAAAATTGAATTAAAAAAATGTTTCAATTTTTGACCAAAGAGATGATTGTCAACCATAAAAATTAATTTGTTACAAAATACATAAATATTCAAAGAAATAGTTAAATTTTTAACTAAAAAAGATCAATTGTCAATCAAAAATGAAATATTTGAATTTTCTGTTGTAAACAATTATTTTGATAGAAAAAAAAAATTATTTTCACCAAGAAAGTTAAATTTTTAACCAAACCGATGAATCTTCAACCCAAAAAATACATTCTTGGCACAGAAGTTCTACCAAGAAGAATTATTTTCAGCAAAAAAATAATTAAATATATCAATTCTCAATTTCTACCAACAAATATTTTAATTTTCAATACAAAACATTTGAATTCAATCAAAAAGACAAATTTTCAACGAAATTATTGCATTTCCAACCAAGGAAGATTTTTCAGTCCAGAACAAAAATGACAACCAAATTGTTGAATTTTCACTCAACAAAAAATCAAATTCTTAACAGAACATTTAAACTTTTAACCAAAGAGATAAATCTTCAAGAGAAAAATAAATAAATTTTAACAAAATACATGAATTTTCAACCAAATAGTTTAATTTTCTACCAAAAATGATTAATTTTCAACCAAAAATTGAATTATTCAATTTTCAATTTAAAACAATAATTTTCCACTGAAAAAAAACTTGTTTTCAATGGAAAGTTAAATTTTCAACCGAAGAGATGAATCTTCAACCGAAGAAATACATTTTTAAAAATGAAATTCTACATTGAAGATTAATTTTCAGCAAAAAAAAATTGAATAAATTAATTCTTAAGGAAAAGTGTAATAGTTAATACTTTAACCAAAAAAGATGTTAATTTTCAATCAAAAACAGTCGAATTAAATGAACAAACAAAAAACGAATTTTCAACAGAATAGTTGAATCTTTAACCAAAACAGATTATTTTTAAACTGAACAGTTTATTTTTAACTAAACGAGATGCATTTTAAACAAAAAAAAGGGCTACTGAGAAAAAATTTTCATTCAAGAAAGAAAACAAATTTCAACAAAACTGTGGAATTTTCAAGCCAAAAAGAAGAATTTTTTATAAAATTCTAAAATAATAATTTCTAATAAAAAAGTTAGTTTAAAAAAAAATAGTTAAATATTCAACAAATAAGTGCAATTCTCATCAAAATGGTTAAATTTAAACCAGAGATGAATCTTCAACCAAAAAATTAATTTTTTACAAAGTAGTTCAACTTTCTACTAAACAGTTAAATATTTAATGAAAAAGATGACTTTTTAACAAAATAATCGAATTTTTAACAAAGTAAAAATTGAACTTCCAACCAAAAAAATAACCATAGATGAATTTTTAATGCAAGGTCTTTTATGCCCAAAAAGTTCAATTTTCTATTCAGAAAGATCAAAGTTTAACCAAATAGTTGAATTTTCGACCAAAAAGTATGACTTTTCAACAAAATACCGGAATTTTCAAGCAAATTATTCAATTTCCAACCAAACAGGAGAATTTTTAACCAAAAGAGACAATTAAATTAAATTAACAATTGACAATTAATTGACAATTAACAAATTAAATTAATTATTATGTTCCGTCAATTCAGCTCGCATTTAAGCGTAAAAAAGAGAAAAAGGACGAAAACGAGAAGTTTCTTCAAAAAGGGGGGAAAAGATTTCTTCAAAAAAGGAAAAAGGGGGAAGCAGGGAAAAGGGTGTGAAGTTTGTAAATTGAAAACGAAGTTTTACATTTTTCAATTTCTAATTTGTGAGTGTTTTTCAGAAAATCGACCTAGTCGAGTTTTACCCATGAGATATGTGATGGCCATTATGGGTTCCATCGGCATGGCTATTATTTATGGATTCAAAGTTAATGCAAGTGTAGCGATTGTCGCAATGGTGAACCACACAGCAGTTAAATTATTATCAAATGAAACTGTGAACGCAACAACAAAATCTGTTCCTGTAGGTGACAAATTTCCCAATAGTAGTATAGCAGCAGGGCTTCTGGGATATGGTTCTATTCCGAGCTAAGCGATAGTAAACCAGCGACTGGTCATTTACCAACAAAGTGAAGTCAAACCCACATCATCGGCTGTGGTAAGAATCTATGTCAGATCCCTAATTTGCCGACTGAAGGTAATATATATTCCTACTTCACCGACTGAAGATAATTCAACTCTCTACAATGTCGGCGGTTGGCAATGCAGGTTCCTACCAGGCATCCGAATAATGTTGTCTGTCGGTAAATGATCAATCATTGGTTTACTGTCGTTTAGCTCGGAACAGAACCATGTCCCAGAAGCCCTGCTGCTATACTACTTCCAATGAACATTTTTCAATTTAAACAAAACGTTTTGCGAGATTTTCAATTTTTTTTTCAGGATGGACCATTCGTTTGGAATGAGCCTCTTCAAGGACTCATTAAAGCTTCGTATTTTTGGGGATACTTAGTATCATTGATACCAGCTGGAAGGATGTCAGAGTTGCTTTCTGCAAAGTGGGTGATGAATGCATCCGTTTTACTAAACGTTATTGCTTCGCTTCTCTCACCTGTTGCTGCGCAGATACATTATTCGCTCTTTATCGCCATGAGATTTATACAAGGTCTTGGCGGGGTATGATTTTAAATTATAATTTATTAAATACCAGGTCAGATCAGTTCTTTGAACCCACAATTTAGATAACAAATTCTTCCAACAAGATCTCTGCATATCATTGTGAACTTGAATTTCTAGGTTTGCTACGTAATGTCCCTTTCGCAATTCTTTGACTTTTCCATGAGAAATTTTTTATACTAGACTATTATGTGCGCGCGAAAGCGCGCGCTACCTTTTTTATTCATATTTCTCCTTTTCTCAATTATCGAATCACTAGCTATTCGTTAAAATTTCTTGACCAATCTAATTCTTGATTTCATAGCGCAAAAAGCATTGAAAAATTATTTTCATTGAATCATTGTAATAATTTTTACTTCATATTTTTCTGAAAATTTGAATTTTTAATAACCCTTTAAACTATTCCGGAGAAAATAAAAATATATGTGCACATAATTTCTAAATGAAAATGCAGATACTCATTTCACAACATACCAAAATTAAAAAATATATATATAATTGGAATAGAGGTATTTCAAATATTAATAAACTTTTATTATACAAATTATAGTCAATTGCCAATAACATAACCTTGAAGTAAATAATCAGTTTATGTAAACTAATAAAAAGCAATTAAAATTCAATCATCATGTAATTTAAAATATTTGAAAAAAATAATCAACTAATAATGAATTAATCTGTTTATAATATAATAAACATTCCACAATAACTAATTTCAGAAAAAAATAAAACCATATTCACATATAATATTGAAAACTGAATGCAGACACTCGTTTCACAGCACCAGAATTTATTTTCAGATGTTATGTTCTGAATTGAAAACAATCTAAATTCAATCTTTATGTAATTCAATATTGTGGTTAAAATTAATCAACTAATAATTAATCAAACAGTTCACAACATAAGAACCCTCAAGCAATTATTTTCGTCGAAACAATCAAATTATTTTTACTTTATATTTTTTATAAATTTTAACTTTCATTCCTGAATATCTTGATTTATTAATAAGCTTTTGAAAAAATTCCAGAAAATTCAAGTTCTAATAGAAGCAATAATTAATCAATCATTTAAAAACATAAGAAGCATTGCACAAATATTTTCATTTAAATATTCAATTAATTTTGAATTCATATTTTAAAAATTTTTGATTGCATTACTTAAATTTAAATTAATTATAACCTTTTACACAAATTTTATATGTACTTATAATTTTGAAAATTGAATTCAGATAGTCATTTCAAACTATCACAAACATTTGAAAAAATTATATAATTATAATGGAATGTTTCATATAATTATTTTCATTCAAACATTCAAATGATTTTTACTTTCTATTGTTATGAAAATTTGTATGAATTTAGTAATTATTCTTGTTCAAATGAGTATAACCGTGATGTATATTTTCAAGTTTAAAGATTTGCCTAAATTCTTAGGCAGAGGGAATTTTCATAATAATTTCATTATGAAATTTGAAGTACCTTTCAAACTAATTTCAAAAAAAGTAAAGCATATGTACATATAATTTTGAAAATTGAATTCAGATACTCATTTCGCAACCTCAGAAACAATTGGACATTCAGAAAATTCCAATTATTAATAACGTTCCAAAGTAATATCAGGAGAAATTTAAATATATGCACGTATAATTTTGAAAATTGAATTCGGATACTCACTGCACAACATCACAAACATTTGAAAAAATTCTATAATTGTAATGGAGATATTTTGAAGGAAAAATACATTTTTATCATAAAAGTAGCAGCGAATATTAAATCACATAACCTTAATATAAATAATCAATTTATGTGACTTTAATTGAAAACAATTCGAATTCAGTCTGTATTTAAGTCATTTTTTCGGAAAAAATCAATCATTGAATAGTTATTTATAGTTGATTCATCTGTTCATAACAGAAAAATCAATCAACAATATTAGTTGCATTGAAACATCAAAATAATATTTTTTTTCTAAAAATTTCTATTATTTAGAATCTTTTTAACTATTTCCATAAGAACTTATAACACATTCACATATAATTTTGAAGATTGAATTTAGATAATTATTTCACAAGATCGTGAAGATTTTGAAAATTATGAAATTGGAATAAAAGTATTTTGAATAGAAGTATTTTAAATATAAATAACCTTTATTATACAAATCATATCCAATATTCGATTACATAACAATTCCTTGCATACCACAATCTTACTTATTAAGGACTTATAAAACTAATTCCAGAAAAATTCGAAATATATGTATACATCAATTAATCTTTTCACAACGTAAAAAGCAATAAACAGTTATATTAATAAAAACATTCGAATAATTTTTACTTGATATTTTTCTGAAATTTTGAATTAATAATAACCTTTTAAACTAATTCCACAGAAAAGTGAAAAATATGTACATATAATATTGAAAGCAGAATTCAGATACTTATTTCACAACATCAAAACATTTACCAAAATTATACAATTGGAATAGAGGTATTCTAAACATAAATAATCTTTTACTATAAAAATTATAGTCAATATTCAATTACATGACCTTCAATTGAATAATCAATTTATGTACTTAATTTGAACAAATTCAATCTTTCTGAAACGAAACCTTTTAAAAAATGATTAATCAATCAGTTAAGAAAATAAGAAGCATGGAACTATAACTTTCATTAAAAAATGCAATTAATTTTTACTTTATATTTTTTCAAGCTCTTTAATACATCACTGCGATAGAGCCATGAACTGAGACTATTTTGTCATTCATCTAATCTAATCGAGTAGACTATAGTACATACAATAATATCGGCCGAAATATAACGCGCATATCATGATAAAGGAGGACATCTGCGACTGGATTAGAAATGTAGAAAAATTACTGAATTAAATTTTATTTTACGTCGTGTATGCCGTGTATCGAGAAAGTCAGTCATAACAACCAAAGATATAATATCTTTAATAACAACTTACATTGGAAGTAATAGTAAAAATAAATAAATCGAAATAAATGTCGGCGATCCATAAAATGACAAATCTACTTTTTTACTTCTTTTGGTTTCAATTTTAAATATATAGAGGTCACCCTATGATTTACTATGACTAACAGGAAATCTTCCTCCATAAGCTTACGAGTTTTCATCTATAGGATTCCCTGAACATTATAAGTTTTTCTTACTGGAATGAAAATGATCAATAATGTTAATGCAAATAAATGTTTGTTTCTAAATTTATCTTAAAGACTTTTGGTGACAAAAGTCGTAAAGAATTTTGTAAGGAGTTATCCAAAAATTACTTAGGATAATTTTGGGGGTTTGCTAAAACATTCCTGTTTCTAATGACGGTTAGTGGGGAGGGGGGTTTGGAACATCGTACGCAAGAAAAAGGTTTACTACTAAAAATAGTAAAGCCACATATAGTATAAAAAATTAATTTTGAACAAAAAAAACTAGTTTGTAATCACAGAGATGAAGTTTCAAGAAAATACATGAATTTGGTTTCAACTCAGAAAGATAATTTTTTATCCACAAATAGAATAATTAAATTTTCAGTTGAAACAATTAGTTTTCAACAACAAAAAGGCAAAATCTCCACAAAAAGTGTATCAGTTGATATTTCTACTCAAAAAAATTTTCATTTAAATCAAAAACAGTTGGATTTTGTCGCTTTTTAAATTAAAAACAACTGAATTTAACCTAAAACATGAATATACAACAAAATGGTCCAATTTTTAACTCGGAAATATGAATTTCTGACAAAAAAGATTATTTCGAACAAAATTATGAAATTTTAAAGCCTCTAAACGAATTTTCTACTAAGAAGTTGAATATTTATCCCAAATTAATTTTCAAGTAAGAAGATCAATTTTTAAGCAAAAATTTTATAATTACATTTTCAGTTAAAAAATAAAATAAACATAATTAACAAGACAAGTTTTCAACAAAATAGTTGAATTATTAACCAAAACAGAATTATTTTCAACCAACAATTGCATTAATTTTTTGATAAAGATTACATTTCTACGATAAGATATGAATTTTTAAACCATAACGGCGAATTTTTCACAAACCATTTTAAGTTTCAACACAAAAATATGAATTTTCAACCCGAAAAAAAGAATTTCCAACAAAGCAGTTGAATTCTCATCTAAAGAAGATAAATTTTCAACGAAAAATCTGAAAGTGGATATTTAATTCAAAAAAGATTAACTCTGAACGAAAAAGGTGATAGTTCATATTTCACACAAAAAATGGTTTTAATTTTAAACCAAAAACAGTTGAAAAAAGTTAATTTTCAAATAAATAGTTGTATTTTTTAACAAAATGGTTGAATTTTTAACCCAAGAAGACGAATTTCCAACAAAGAAGATAAATTTTCAACCAAAACAAGAAAGAATTTTCAACAAAAAGTTCAATTTTCAACCCAAAAATGTGTTTCAACTAAAACGATAAATCATTTTAAAAAATATATATTTTTTATCTAAGAAGTGCCACTTTGAACTAGGTACTTGAATTTTCAATCAAAACAGATTAATTCTCAACGGAAAATATGAGAGTTGATATTTCATTCAAAAAATATTAATTCTAAACGAAAAGTGTAATAGTTGATATTCCACCAAAAAAAAAAAGGTTTTAATTTAAAACCAAAAACAGTCGAATTTAACGAAAAAAGACCAATTTTCTTCAAAATAGTCGAATTTTCTAGAAAGGAAATGAATTTTCTACAGAAAGACAAATTTTCAAGTAAAACCCAAAAATAAA
>CAKNXH010002349.1:205979-218012 GCA_932178445.1 Andricus quercusramuli | reverse complement strand
CGACGAATTATTGGTCGCCTCGTCCACTTGTCCACCTCATTCACTGCACGTTACCCCCTCTCCTTCCTACTGGCCAAGCGCTCCGTCGGTTCTGCTTTCCGAGCCGTCAAATTATAGTTCAAACAAAAAAGAAAATGGTTTAACAAAATAGTTGCATTTTTGGTTAAAAATGAGTAAATTTCTACAATAAGAGCTGAATTTTAAGGCAAACATTAAATAATTCAATTTTGAGTGAAAAAAATTAATTGAAAAAAAAAATTTATCAACAAAATAGTTGAATCCTCGACTGAACAGTGGTATTTTCGACCAAAAAAGATTAAACTTCTACAAAACAGTTGCATTTTGAACCCAAAAATTCGAATTTTCAGCAAAAAAGTTAATTCTCAAACAAAAGGTTGTACTTTTATGAAAGTTCAACCCAAAAAGACGAATTCCCAACGAAGCATTTGAATTTTCATCTAAATAAGATAAATTTTTAACCAAACATGGAGAGAGTCAAATTTTCAGTTGATAACGTTAATTTTCAATGCAAAAAACGAACTTGCAACAAAACAGTTAAATTTTCGACCAAAAAGAATGATTTTTTTACCAAAATTGTTGAATTTTTAACGAAATAATAAAATGAACTTCAACTTCCGTTTTTCGGAAATTCCCTGAATCATTTAGCTTTTTTCTAACATTCCCTAGCCAGTTTTGAATTCTCTGACTTTCCAGAATTCCCTGACCTGTAGCAACCCTGGTTTCTTCATTTTCACTCACTTTCCAATTTATTTTTTGAATCAAAACTTTTTTCAGGGTGTTACCTTCCCTGCCATGCACGTCATGGTATCGAAATGGGCTCCACCAAGCGAAAGAAGTGTCCTAACTTCTATCATTTATGCAGGTAAAAAATTCAGAAACATATAAGAATCTTATTTCTCCTTTATGTACCCTGGCGAAAGTATCGAAGAGGAGTTCTTTCCGAAACAATCGGAAATCACCCGAATCATTCTGGAATCTGTCTCGGAACCAATCCGAGTTAAGTCGAACCAATTCGAAAAAAATTCTACATTTTTTTCGATCCAAATAGGTCAAAAAATAATCCGACTCAATCCGGTTCAATCCGAATGAATCCGAACCAAATTTTCAATACGAATGAATCCGAACTCGGATTGACCTAAAACGATTTTCAATCCAAATGAATCCAATTCAATCCGAACTCGGATTCATTCGGATTTATTCGGATTGAAACGAAATGTAAAACTTTTTTAGGATTGGTTCGAATTGACTCGGATTGGTTCGGATATAGATTCCGGAATGATTCGGATTGGTTCGGAAGGAATCCATATCCGACACTTTCACCAGGGTAACACCTCATTTCTTTAAATTCCAATTTTTTTATAGGAACTGCTTTGGGCACAGTAATTGCTTTATTGCTGTCTGGACTCCTGGCTGAACATTTTGGCTGGGTTTGGATTTTCTATGTGGAAGGTTCTCTTTGCTTAATTTGGTGTACTGCTTGGTGGCTTATGGTTGAAGATTCGCCTGAAAAGCAAAAGTGGTTCATCACTTTAGAGGAAAAGGAACTCATTGCCTCTTCTTTGAACCAATCCCGTCACAAGAGTTCTCACGTAAATATTCTCTTTAAAATTATTATTCATAATCTTAGTAGTGTAGCTATAAGAGTCAGTACTCTTATAGCTATACTACTAAGCTGAGACATTTACCGACTGAGCAAGGTTTTGTCGGACCATCTGCGAATTCGTAATAAACTTCTAGAATATTCGGACCTACTCCCTCTTGGCTTGCAAGAACCTTTTATGTACTTCGACAAAATACGATACGATTCGCATGCGTAAAGCTCCACGTAGAGCCGATACTAATACTAAGTTTTTGGTTGATAAGGTTTTACCGTATCGACGGAAGCTCGATCGATGAAAGGGATCTTCATTAACGACCGTTGATAAAATTATAATATAAAAAATTACCAACTTCCGATTTACCGACCGACTGTATAATGACAATATAAAAATTTCCGATCTCCCTGTTTTACCGATCGATGGTTAAATGATAATCTAGTCGGAATCTGCATTACCGGTCATTGGAAATACCCACTGTCGGTAAATTAGCGTGAAACAAAACCTTAAGCTCAGCATGGAACAGAACCTTGCACTCGTGGCTATGCTACTAATCTTCGAATTCATTCATTCACTTTGTCCACATTGCAGTTTGACATCTTATAAAATTGTTTTCAGCAAACATGAAGTTGTTCCGCATGGATGGAAATGCTTTATCATTGATTTTAAGTTATTCATTTTGAAAATCGATATGCTTGATTTGAAAATTAATCACTTTTAAGGGCTAATATTCAAGATTCTAATTTAAGAATTCTTCATTCCAAAAAGAAGTTTGAAATTATTGTTTAATTTTTAACGATTTAAGTTTAAATTCATTAATTTTGGGACTAATCAATTAAAAAGCTTATAATTTTCTAGAATTTAGAAATAATTAAACTTTGAAGGTTCACAATATTTTTAATTCTTCAATTTTGACAGTGATTTTTTTATAGAAATCTCATTTTATAGTACAAAAAAAATTATTCAGCTACTTTGAATATCACTTGATTTGATACTTGATAGTAATATATTTATCATTTTGAAAATTTTTATAATTTCAATTTAAAACTGAAACTTCGTCTTTTTGGTTGAAAATTTAACTTTTTTATGTGAAATTCATTTTTTGGTTATAACCTTATTTGAAAACAAAGTTGGTCTGTCCCGTTTTTGGCTCTTTTATCTTTTTCAGTTGAAAATGCATGCATATGTTTTGTTCAAAATTTGTACATTTTAATACAAAATTCGTATTTTGGGTTGTAAATTCAACAGTTTAGTTAAAAATTCATTTTTTTCGTCGGAGATTCATCATTTCAGTTAAAAATTTATTTTTCGATTTGAAAATGCAACTATTTTGTTGAAAATTCGTTTTCTTTTTTTTGTAAACATTAATTTTTTAACTAAAAGTTTACCCATTCCATTTTTGCTTTGAAAAACGTCATTCAATGATTTCAGTTAAAAATTCGTTGTTTTCATTTCTTTAAAATTTATCGTTTAATTCAACTGTTTTTAATTAAAAATTAAAATCTTCTTTGATTGGAATATCAACTATTATATTTTTCTCTAAAGCTTGTGAAAAATTCATTTTTCCATTCAAGATTCATAATTTTAGTTGAAAATTCAACTACAGGATTGTAAATTAACTTTTTTTGTTGACAAATCATATTTCTTGGTTCAAGGTTCTTTACTACAGTTGAAAATTCGACTATTTTGCGTATAATTTTCAAAATTTTTAGATTAATTGAACTTTAAAGATTCACAATATGTATTTTAAATTCTTCAATTTTTAACGGTGAAAATGGCAGTGCTTTTTTTAAACAGAAATCTAATTTTTTTATTAACAAAAGCTATCCAATAACTTTGAATGTCGCTTGATTTGATACTTGATGATAATATATTTATCATCTTTAAAATTTCTATAATTTGAATTTAAAATTATAGTTTTGAGTGTGCAATTCTCAAACAGTTAAATTTTTGAGGCCCTCAAACTAAAGTTTTTTGGTTTCAAAAGTTTAAATTAAAAAACATTTAGTTTGAATTTTATTAATTTTTTTATGTTTCCAATTTTAAATTTGACAAAGTTGTAGTATCAAAATTGAATATTAAACGTGTTCGTACAATTTCACTATTAAATATTTCAAAATTTTATATTGAAAGTCTTGATAGTCAGTTTTGAATTTAATAATTTTACATTTAAATATTCTATGTTTCTAGGTTTCAATTGTAAAAATACAAAAATTGTCTGGATTTTTAAATTCTTCAAAATAAAATTAAGTTAAATGCTTCAAGAATAAGTTAGAAGAATGAAAAATTTAGACAATTCAAATTCAAGTCTTGAAAATTATAAGCCTTTCCAGTTTTCTTCAATTTTCGACGCTTTGAGACCCCCTGAGGTCAGAAAAACATTTTTTTTACGAAAATCTCTGTCTGTCTGTCTGTTTGTCTGTCTGTTTGTCTGTCTGTTTGTCTGTATGTTTGTCTGTCTGTTTGTCTGTCTGTTTGTCTGTCTGTTTGTCTGTTTGTCTGTCTGTTTGTCTGTCTGTTTGTCTGTCTGTTTGTCTGTCTCTTTGTCTCTTTGTCTGTCTGTTTGTATGTCTGTTTGGCTATCTGTTTGTCTGTCTGTTTGTATGTCTTTATGTCTGTGTTTCTGTCTGTTTGTTTGTATGTTTGTCAGTCTGTTTGTCTGCCTCTTTGTCTGTCTGCTTGTCTGTCTGCTTGCCTGTTTGTCTGGCTGTTTGTCTGTGTGTGTGTGTCTCTCTGTTTGTCTGTCTGTTTGTCTGTCTGCAGACTGATGACGCGATAACTTTCCAAGGGATTTTCTGATTTAAAAAAGTTCAAAAATATTTAACATTTCAAACTCAGTAAAAAAAACTCGAATTGAAATTAAAGTTATGCAATTTCAAAAATTGAAATCATATTATCACAATCTCCTTTTCTATCTTTTTAATTTTTGATTTTCAATGTAATATCATAAAATAGTCCGAAATTTAGTTGAAGATTCTAAACAATGAATAATCTAAAATTGCAAAATATGTAATTAGAAGATTTTCAGAATGAATAATAACTCTAAATGAAGTGTTAAAAGTTACACGATTTGAAATTAAAAAGTCAAAAATTACGTGGTTCGAAATCAAAATAAATACAAATTAAACTATATGAAATTGATGCCTTAGTAATCGAATAATTTCAATAATTTTAAATGGTTACAATTTTAGATTTCTTAATTTTAATGTTGAACCCAAAATTAACAATTTTTTAATTTCTCGCTTTCATAAGTTTTAATTTTTGAATTAAAATTGAAAAGCTCAAATTTAAATGAAAAAGTATAATTAACCACATTTTAAAGGCTATGAGTATAAAAAATTCTTAATATCACAATTCTTGGTGACTCGAAATGTTTTCAGTTTCAACTCAAGTTCAGATTTATTTCATTTTCAACGTTCCCCATTTGAAATCAATTTTGATTTTGAACATTTCTTTAGAATAATTTAATTCTAATTTAAAAATTTTCAACGTGAACATGCCATAACAACTTTTTAAATTTTCTTGAAAAATCGAAAATTCTAATTTTTATCATATAATGAAAAATAAAAAATTCCATTTTGCGGTCAAACTATACAAGATATGAAAAAAGATGAAACGACAAAAATTGTGCATTTGAAAAAGATCTACAAATTGATTAAAATCACTTTTTAATAAAATGCGTGGTTTTTGTTTAAATTCGTAAAAAAACAGCATTAAAATTTTTTTTTTAATTAAATTTTTCGACAAACGACAAAAACTACGAAAAAAAGAGACAAAAGTTGTTCACCAAAAAGAGAGCTACAAATTTGTTATTAATTATTTTTCAATAGGATGCGTGGTTTTTGTTTTATTCATAAAAAAAAAACATTAAAAAATACATTTAATTTTTGGATAAACGACACAAACTATGAACAAAATGAATCAACAAAAGTTGTTCATCCAAAAAAGAGCTACCAATGTTTCATCAATAATTTTTTTATAGGACACCTTTTTGTTTTAATCGTAAAAAACAAGATTAAAAATAAAAAATTAAACCTCGGGAAAAACGACACAAGAGACGAAAAAAATGAATAGACAACAGTTGTTCAACCAAAAAAAAAACCTACAAAAATTTTATAAACTCTTATTATAAAAATAAAAGAATTACCTTTTTGGGAAAAGAACACAAGCTACAATAACATTCTATTTAACAAAATTTTTCGCCTAAATTATATCTACAAATTTGCTTAAAACCACTTTACGCTGGGATGCATATTTTAAGTTGAAATCGAAAAAAATAATATTGAAACTAAAAAAATTTAATTTATGCAAAAACGAGACAATATGTAATAAAATGTTTAATAACAAAATTGTTTTCGTCTTACAAGATGCGCAGTTTTTTCAATTATAAAAACAATAAATAATTACAAACAATTGTGATAATACAAATTTAATGATCATGATAAATACAATTTTTACCTAATATTGCAATATCTGAATAAGCGAAGCACGAGAATACGTGATGAGAATGTGTTCGTTAAAGCCGGAGGAGCTTTAACAAAAGAGAATTCACAATCACCAAATTACACTTGTCAATGCTTTGACCTTTAATTTTAAAAGGTCTGTGCACAAATTTGGAGGAAATACAATGACTGAGCGCGTGGTGAGATAAATACATTATCGAGCGCGAAGCGCAAGAAACAACAGTCGCGCACCTTAGGCGCGCTCAAACTTGCGAGCCGCGCGCAGCGGGCAGATTTTTTATGGCATAACCATTGGAAATTCTAGAATTTCAGAAGCTTCGATTTTGAATTTTGGAACATTGAATATAATTTTAAATTTCACATTGTCAAATTTTAATCGGTTCGAAATGTAAATGATTTAAATTCAAGTTTTCAACTTTCAATTTTTCAATTTAGAACTTTTCATGATAACAAAATATGAATGATTTATAATAAAAATTAATAATAATAATAATAATAAAATAATAATAATGAATAATTATTTTCAGAGCCCCTCTTTTCCTTGGAGAGACGTTATCAAATCCACCCCATTCCTGGCGATTCTAGTTGCTCACTTCTGCAGTAACGTTGGCTGGTATATGATGCTCATTGAGCTTCCCAATTACATGAATCAAATTCTCAAATTCCAATTGAGTGAGGTAGTTGATTTTATTTTAAGGATTCATCCATAAATTATTGTAAGGCATTTTTCTGAAATTTTCAACCCCCTTTCCACCCATGTAAGATGCCGTAAAGTTGAAAATTCATCTTGTGGTTACAAATTTTATTATTTTGTTAAAAATTTAGCAATTTTGTAGGAAAAAGTATTTTTTTTGTAAAAAAATTCATCTATTGGTTAAACATTAAATTATTTGTTTGAAAATTAAGTTTTGTTTTTAAGTTTCATATTTACGGTTGAAAATTTAATCTTTTTTTTTGAAAACTCAATAATTTTGTGGAAAGTATTGTTTTCAGTTGCAATTTTTCTCTTTTTGGATTAAATGTTCAAATATTTTGATAAAGAATTCAACTATTTGGTTGAAAATTAAGTTTTTTGTTAAAAAATTCATATTTTAGGTTCGAAAATTCAACTCTTTGGTTAAAAATTTAGCTTTTGGTCGAATCCAACTGTTTTTAGTTAAAAATTGAAATATTTTTTGGTTGAAATATCAACTATCACCTTTTTTTTGAAAATTCCTCTCTTTGGCTAAAAATTAAACTATTTTGTTATGATTTTTTTTTCTTGATTAAATTTTTGTTCAACTGAAAATTGAACTATTCTATGTTTGGTTGAAAATATGTATCTTCATTAGCTGAAAATTAATTGGTGGAATATGTATCTTTTATCGTTGAAAATTCCTATATTTTGCTGAAAATTCTTCTTTTTTAGTAGAAAATTAATGTTCTTAGTTGAGAATTTATTATTTTAGTTGGAAATTTATTTCTTTAGTTAAATTTAAACTGTTTCGTTTAAAATTCCTGTATTTTGTTAAAAATTTGTTTGTTACAAATTTCGTTTTTGGCTGAAAATTTAACTATTCCCTTTTTAGTTGAAATTTTTTTTCAGTTGAAAATTTATTTTTCTAGTTGAAGATTCATTATTTTAGTTAAAAGTTACTTTCTTGGGTTGTAAATTCAAATATTTTGGTAGAAAATTCAGTTTGTTTGTTAAAAATCACTTTCAAATTGAAAATTCTTTTTTTTTAAGAAAAATTCAACTATTTTGATCAGCGATTCAACTTTTTCATTGGAAGTTAAGTTTTTTGTTGAAAACTAATATTTTCGGTTTGAAAATTCATCTCTTTTGTTAAAAATTCTTCCTTCCGCTTGGAATTAACTGTTTTTTGGTCAAAATTAAAATCTTTTTGGGTTAAAATGTGAATTATTACATTTTTTGTTGAAGATTCATCTCTTTGGTTGAAAATTAAACTATTCCATTTTTAGAAAATTAATCTTCTTGGTTAAAAAAATGTGATTTCTTTGGTTAAAAGTTGAACTATTTTGTTAAAAATTCATGTATCTTGTTAAAAACTAATTTTTTTTTTTATAGAAAATTATACTTCTTGGCTGAAAATTGATCTTTTTGGTTGAAATTTAATGTATTTTGTTGAAAATTTGTCTTTTTTAGTAGAAAAGTAATCACATTAGTTGAAATTTCATCTTTATTTTTTTTTTGTAACAAATCTTTTTTGTTTGAAAATTCAACTGCCTAGTTGAAAGTTGAACTCCTTTCTTTTAATTAATTTTTTTGGTTGATGATTTATCATTTCAGTTTCAACACATTTTTTTGGTTGAAAATTGAAGTATTTTGTTAAAAAATCTTTTTTTGTTGTTGAAAATTAATTTTATTCATTGAAAATTGAACTATTCTATGTTTGGTTGAAGATCCATCTTCTTAAGTTGAAAATTTAAATATTTTGTTGAAAATTTGTCTTTTTGGAAGAAAATTATTTTTTTTTATGAAAAATCAACTATTTTGAAGAAAATCATATTTTTTGATAAACTGAACTGTTTTTGGTTTAAAATCAAAATCTTCCTTCGTTGAAATATCAATTAATACATTTTTCTTTGGAAATTCATCTTTTTCAGTTCTAAATTTAACTAGTTGGTTCAATTTAGTTAAAAATTCAATTTTTTCAAGAATCATCATTGCAGATAAGATTTAAACTATTCGGTTGGTTGCAAATAAACTATTTTATTAAACAATCTATTTATTTGTATACTATTCGTCTTTTCGAGTTGAAAATTCAATAATTTAGTAGAAAAATAAACTATTTAGATAAAATGTATTTTTTGTTGTTGGAAAAGCTCTTTTTTCGACTTGGAATTTATCTTTTTTATTTGAAAGTTCATGTATTTTGTTGAAATTCGTTTTTTTGGAAGAACATTAATCTTCTTCGTCGAAAATTAATCTTTTTGACTGAAATGTAAACCCCCCAACCAAAAATCGTCTTACCTAATTTGTGGATGACTCAAAACTAAATACCAATGATTTTTTTATTTACTAATTAAATGACATTCTTTTCAATTTAGAACGCAGGACTCTCAGCAATGCCTTTTCTTTGTATGTGGATTTTTACCATGGTTCTGAGTAAAAGTCTCGCAGTAATGCAGGAAAAAACTTGGATCTCAGTTACCGTTTCCAGAAAAATCGGAACATTGTTCGGTAATAAATTAGAAAAAAATAAACTCAAATCTGAGTTTAACTTAACTTAAAATTTGAGGCAATAAATTATAGGAAATTCTTCGAAATTAAAAAAAAATCAAGAATCCAATGCGATCGAACAACAGACTCTTAAAAGTTTCTATTCAAGTTAAAAAATCAAAATTTTTAAAAATGCGGAAAGAAAAAGAAGGATGATGGTCGGATTCTTGGTTTCTTTAATTTCCAAGAATTTTGTAGTTGAAGTTTTACGTTGGAATTTATAGAAGAAGAATTAAAAATTTGATTTATTCTGAATTTTTTGTTCCAATTTTAAATTCATCATCTTGGATTGGAGGTAATTTTTTTCATCATTACAGGCCTCGGACTTATTTTACAAATTCAGGACAGTGCCAAGAGTAGCATACATTTTGAAAAATAGTAGAAAAATAGTGCCATGAAATTTTTTAAATATTAAATCGAGGGTTTAACTTTTTTTTTAATCTGATGTACAACCAACATGTCCCATAAAATAAAATAAAATTCTTTCGAATCTTGAAAATACTCTAAAAGCATTGAAATTTATTAGAATCATTTAGATTTTCTGAAATCCATTGAGATCCTCTAAAAATGTCTTAAAACTCGTCAATCAAGATCAATTGAAATCTAGAAAATCGCTTGAAATCTCATAATTTCTTTTGAAATCCTGTGAATCCCTCAAATATTGTAAAATTCAAATTCTTTAAAATCTTTGAAATCACGTACATTTTCTTGAAATTTTTAATGTCTCTTACAATTTTTTAAAGTTTGAAATCCCATGAAATCGAATGAAATTTTTTGAAATCTCTTCAAATCTTTTGAAATACCCTAAAAGCTTTGAAATTCCATGACATGTTATGCAATACGCTGAAATCCATTGAAATATATTTAAAAACCTCTGAAATCCCTCGAAAATTCTCCATTTTTAAAAAAATATTTAGACATTAGAATAAATATTAACTATTATAGATTTTTTAATTTCTTTTGAAATCCTATTAATCCTTCAAATATTGTAAAATTCCATGAAATCCTCTGAAATCTCACGCTAATCATTTGCAATTTTTTAGGAGTTTAAAAATCTTTTAAAATTTTTTATAATCTTGTAAAATACCTTAACATCTTTTAAGTTTTTTAAACTCTTTGGAGTCCCGTAAATTATCTTGAAATTTGTAATGTATCTTAAAATTTTTTAAACTTTGAAATCCCGTGAAATCAAATACATTTTTTTTAATCCCTTAAAATCCCTTGAAATCTTTAAAAAAAATTTGAAATCCCTTTAAATCTCTTAAAATGCCCTGAAAGCATTGAAATTCTGTCAAGTGTTATGAAATTCGCTGAAAACCACTAAAATATATTTAAAATCCTCCTATAAAACTTTCGAATTTTTTTTCAATCACTTGGAAACTTGGAAATTTCCTCTAAGCCTACTAAATTGTTTTTTCTTTGAAAGAAATTCCTGGAGTACTTTAAAATCCCGTAAATTATCATGAATTTTGTAATATCTCTTGAAGTTTCTTTAAAAATTTTAAAATCTTATGAAATTCGATGAAACTTTTTGAAATATCTTCAAATCTTTAAAATTCTCTGAAATCTTGTAAAACACCCTTAAAGCTTTGAAATTCCTTGAAATGTTTGGAATCCACTGAATCATTAAAAATCCTATGAATCCATAAAATATTGTAAAGATCCCTGAAATCTTACTCAAGTCATTTGAAATTCCTTAGAAATTTTGTATTCTCTTCAAATTTTCTATGATCTTATTAAATTCTTTGAAATTTTATGAAATTCTTCGTAATCTTTGAAAATACACTGTATACTTTAAAATCCTTTGCAATTTTTAAAGCTCCTTAAATCTTTTGAAACACGCTAAAATCTTTCAAATCCTTTAAAATCCATTGCAATTTTGTATCCTATAAAATCGCGTTGGTCTGGTCAAATTCTCTACAAATACCCTGAAATATTTTGAAATCTTCTAAATCATGTTGAAATTTTTAATATTTCTTCAAATTTTTTTTTTATTTTGAAAACATTGAAATCCTATTAAATCTGATGAAAGTTTTTGAAATCTCTTAAAATCCCTTGAAACTTTTTAAATTCTCTGAAATCCTTGAAATATTTTGAAATTCCTTGATATATTTTTGAATAGTTGAATCAGCGACCAATTACGACAAAATAGTGGCATTTTTGTCAAAATAGTAGTAATGCTGAAAAAAAGTGTCAAATGGTGTCAATAGTATCATGAGCCCGAGCCCAATCATTATGGAATTTTATGAGATTTCAAAGAATTTTACATAATATTAGGAAAAATTCGAGCCAGTTTAAAAGTGTCTTTCAGAAGCTTGGAAGAAATTTAAAAATATTTTACAAATCGGAAACCTTTTCAAGATTTAAAATACATATTTGTAATCTCTTTAAAACTTTTAACATTTCTACATATCTTTAAAATGACTCAGATTTTTTAAGAAATTCTTTTTTGATAATTTTGGAAACCTTTTGAAGTGTTTTGAAGTCTTTTTAAATATTCTTTTGAAATTAATTTTTTTTTACATGAGAAATCAATAAAAAAATTTCTAGTATCTAGAGAACATTTTTTGACTCTCTTGAAACCTTTAAAAATTCTCAAAAAGCTTATTTTTTTAAAATTTTCTAAAATCTACACTTTTTCCAAATTTTTTGAAATATTAAAATACAATTTTTCTTCAATCTTTTGAAAAATTCTTAACCTCCTAAATATTATTTAAATTCGAATTTTTCC
>CAKNXH010002349.1:185430-205579 GCA_932178445.1 Andricus quercusramuli | reverse complement strand
TCGGTTTCAAAGAATTTCGTAGGATTTCAGAAAACTTTAATAAAGGATTTTTTAAAAGTATCTAAGATATCAAAGTAATGATAGGCTGGTAATGATAAAAAAGGAAAATAAAAGTGACCTCCAATCCAATTCAATGAAATTCAAATTTTAAAAAGTAAATTCATAATAAATCAAGTTTTAAATTTTCATTTAACGTCTAACGGCAGCTTTCCTTTTCTTTTCACTTTATTTTGGGTTTTTAATTTAAATAGTAACCTAATTAATTAATTCCCTCTAATTAATTTAATTAATTAATCAATTTAATTGTTTTCAATTCTCTTTGTTTCGGTTGGCAATTAATTTTTTTAACTAAAAAATGTAACGATTCCATTTTTGTTTAAAAATTTATATTTATTTCTAAGAATTTTCTAGTTTAACTTAAATTGAAATAAAATTTGAAAATTAAGTTATTTCTTACAGCTTCGGCTGTGCCCATGTTGTGCTTGATTGGTGTATCCTATGTTGGTGAAAATCGAGTTCTGGCCGTCACTTTTATGACAATTGGAGGCACCTGTATCGGAGGAATGTATTGCGGATTTCTTGCAAATCACATAGACATTGCACCAAATTTTGCCGGAACCCTAGTTTCAATTACGAACTTTTTCGCAACAATTCCTGGATTAACGATTCCAATAGTTGTTGGAAAACTCACCGAAGGAAACGTAAGTCTAATAAGATAATAATTATGATTTAAATCAACTTAAAAATACACAAAGCAAATTAAAAATTGGTTAAAAAGGCTGATTTGCGAATTAAATTGAAAAAAATGGTTTAAAAAGTTAAAAATGATTAAAGTTCTTACAAATCAACATTTATTTTCTACTTCGAAATTTAACTCTATTTACATTCTTGGATTTCGTATACGTATAAAATCATTTTTCTATTTACAGTCGACAACTGAAGCCTGGAGAGTAATTTTCTTCATAACAGTAGCATTTTACCTCGTTGAAATGCTAATTTACACGATGTTTGGAACAGGGAAAGAACAACCGTGGAATAATGTGAACTCTGTAGAGGTTCACCTGGAAGAAGCTTCTGAGCAAACAGTTCCTCTAAAAGAAAAAAACACGAATAAAAAAGTCGTTTCTTACAAAACTTGAATGTTTCAAAGTTCAGAGATAGGATATTTTTCTATGAGAACTGACTCAATAGTAATTTATCCATGATTCCTTCACAGAACTGAATGTTATTTAACATGTACTTAAGTATTTAGTATGAGACAGCAGAGATGCCCATTTGATCGCCGTCTACCTATTAACTCTAAGCGTCTGGCGATCCCTCGAGTAGCTGGGGGATCGCCACATGCTGTCCTCGACTCTTGCCTGCAAAACATTTCTAATTTTCAACTTACCGGCTGTCCATAAAGTACTTCACCATTGGGGGGGGGGGGGGGCCACTGGAACTAATGTTAAGAACTTAGATGCCATTTAGTATGTTTCCTGATGATGAAAAAGCTTGCACTCTTTTCCCTTTTTCTCAACTTTTCGCTTAAATGCGAACTCAATTAAAAGTATTTTTATTTGAATAGTCTACTGTTATATTATTGGATCGGAATTAATCTCGCTTGGTTAAACATTCTACTATTTGGATGAAAAATGAACTATTTGGATAAAAATCAAACTATTTTGTTAAAAAGTCATATTTTGGGGCAAAAATTCCACTACTTGGTTGAAAGATGAACTACTTTCATCAAAATTAATTTTTTTGATAGAAGATTGATCTCTTTGGTTGAAAATTTAAATATTCCATTTTTAGAAAAAGAATTTTCTTGGTTAACAATCATCTTTTAGGTAGAATGTTGAACTCTTTTGTTGATAATTCACTTTTTTGTTAAAAATTCTTTTTTTTTTTTAACCTTCATCATTTTAGTTGAAAATTCTCTTTTTTTTTGGTTGACAATTATTCTTTTTATATAAAAAATGTAACGATTCCATTTCGGTTTAACAATTTATATTTTTAATTGAAAATTAATCTTTTATAGTTGACACTTCCACTACTTTTTTTATTTATTTCCTTTTTTTAGTTGAAACTGCTTTTCATTTGAATTCAAAATCTGTTTAAAATCTACATGTTTTTTTGAGAATTTATCGTTTTTCGTTGAAAAATCAACTACTTAGTTGGTTTAAAATTATTTTTTGTTCATAAAAATTCATTATTTTGGTTGAAAATTCATATTTTTAGGTCGAAAATTCAACTGCTTTTGTAGACATTTTTTTTGTTGGCTTGAAAATTAAAAAATTTGGTAGAAAATTAACTATTTATTTTTAAATTAACTTTTTTGTTGAAAATCCATATTTTTGTTTTAAAATTTAACTATTTGCTTAAAAATTAAACTATTTGATAGTAAATTAACTTTTTTGATGCAAAATCATATTTTCGGGTTGACTATTGAACTATTTTGTACGTAATTCGTCTTTTTTGGTAGAAAATTAATTTTTTTTGGTAGAAAATCCACTTCATTGCTTGAAAATTTAACTTTTTTGTTCAAAATTCGTATTTTTTTATCTGAAAATTAAACTTCCATGTTTTGTTGTGAATTAATCCTTTATAAGTCGAAAATTCAACATTTATTAGAAAATTAATATATTCTGTTAAAAATTCGTCCTTTTGGTTAAAAAATTAATTTTCTTTGTTGAAAATTAATCTTTTTGTCGAGTCAACTATTTGCTTAAAAATTGGTCTTTATTTGGGCCAATTTAACTAGCTGAGAATTCGATTTTTCTTGAAAATTAATTTTTTAAACTCAGTTGATTAAGATTTATTAATTAAAAATTTTATTAATACATTTTCAGTTGAAATAAACAATTTTCAACTAAAAAAAAGAGAATCTGAAACAAAATAGTTGAATTTTCAACCAAACTGATGAATCTTCGATTACAAAAATTAATTCTCAACAAAAAGTTTGATAGTTGATATTTCCTCATACATTTTTTTTTAAATTTCAATACAAAAAACTGTTTAATTAAACCAAAAAATTCGAATTTCCAACAGAAGAGTTAAATTTTCAAACAAGAACGATTTTTCAATCAATGAAGAAAAAAATCTCATTCAAAATGTTGAGTTTTTAAGTTATAAAGACGAATTTTTGAGAAAAAAAAAGTTGAATTTACAATCCGAAAATATGCATTTTCTAACAAAATAATTCAATTTTGACTAAAAAAGACGAGTTTTCAACGAAATAAGTGAATTTTTACCTGAAAAAGATCAATTTTCTAGCAAAAATAATATAGCTACACTTTTAATAAAGAAAAAACATTTTTAACAGAAAAAAAAACAAGTTTTCAATCGAATTTCTTAAATTTTTAACCAAAGAAATCAACCTTCAACTAAAATTATGCATCTTGAATCAAAGAAATAAATTGTCAACCAAAAAGTTACATAAAAATCTATTTAAAAAATGTCGACGGAAAACTGAATAGTTAAGTTTTTATTTGAAAAAATTTATTTTTAATAAAAAAGAAATCAATTGTCAACCAAAGAAATGAAATTTTAACTAAAAAGAATAATTTTCTAGAAAAAAAAATCACTTTTAACAAAATATATGAATTTTCAACAAAAAGTGATAAATTTTCAACAAAACATAGAATGGTTTAATTTTAAGTTAGAAAAATAAGTTGTTAACCAAACACAATAATTTTTCAACGAAATAGTAGTTAAATTTTCAAAAAAACAGATGAATTTTCTATAAAAAAAATCAAATGTCTATAAAAAAATGTCGACAAGAAATGAATAGTTAAATTTTTAGTAACAAAAAAATTTTCTACCAAAAAAGAATAATTTTCAACATAAAAACATTAATTTTTAACAAAATATTTTAATTTTTAATAACATTTTCAACCAAAAAGGTTAATTCATAATTTTCTACTAAAAAAAAGACAAATGTTCAACAAAATAGATGAATTTTTAATTGAAAAAGATCAATTTTCAACAAAAAATAGAATAGTTTAATTTTCAGTTGGAGAAGTAAGTTTTGAAGCAAATCAAATCAATTTTTAGCGGGATAGTTCAAATTTTAACCAAACAACTGCATTTTTTAACAACAACAATTGTATTTCTAATAAAAATAAATTTTCGACAAAACATCTAGTTAATTTTTTATTTAAAAAATCAATTTTCAATAAAAACACTAATTTTCAATAAAAGAAAAATTAATAATAAAAAAAAAACAATTTTCCGTAAAAAATAGTAATTTTTAACAAAATATTTTAATTTCTAATAAGAGTTTAAACCTAATAGTTGAATATTGAATCAAAAAGGTGAATATGTCACCAAGAAGATTAATATTCTACCACAAAAAACAAAGTCTTGACAAAATATAGAAATTGTCAAATGAATATAGTTAAATTTTCAACTGACAATTTTCAATTGTTGAAAAAACGTGATATAGTTAAATTTTCCAATGAAAAATTAATTTTCAATAAAAAAACTAATTTTGTACCAAAAAGATTAATTTTCTACAAAAAAATTAATTTTTAATATAATACATAAATTTCCAACCAAATAGTTGAATTTTCAATTGAAGAAGATAAATCTTAGTCAAATATGGAATATGTAGTTACATTATCAGTTACAAAAAAGAATTTTAATAAATTTTAAAATATAATTTTTTTTCAATGTTTAAAAAATAGTTAACAAAAATCGAACAAAAAGGAAAGATTTTTTAACTAAAGCGATGAATTATCAACCAAAAAAATTATTTTTTAACAAAGTAGTTCCACTTTCCAATTTCAATTTTTTTGTTTGAACATTTGACCATTCGGTTGAAAATGCATCTTTTTAGGCTGAAAATTAAACCACTTTTTTGATGTCATATTTTTTATCGTAAATTCAACGGTTTCGTTCAAAATTTATCTTTTTGGCTTGAAAATTCATATTTTATGGTAGATAAGTCATTTTTTTTTTGTTTGAAAATTAACTTTTTTGTTGAAAATTTAACTGTCTTTGAAAGAATATATCTTCTGGCTATATAAAAATTGGCAAAATAAAAAATTTCGGTGACAGCGTGTGGCGATCCCTCAGCTAAATGAGGTGAAGTTTGGTGGAGGCGATCAAATGGGCACTGCCTTTAGACTTGATGTCGAAACTGACCCTATTTACTTAACCCTCGTCATTTTGCAAAAGTACATTGGACCCCAGTTGTTTCCCACTGTTGGTATAACAATGTGGCCATACTTGAGGCCATAATTTCCAAAATTGTAAAGACATCCAAGGGGCTTCAATCCTTCAGACATGTCTCTGCAAATAAGAAAAGTATTTATTTTAGAATTAGTTTTTGTAATATCTGACTGCAATATCAAAGACTTTATTTTATTATCATAAATTGTATTTAAAATATGACAAACCATGCAAAGAATGTGTTTAAACTTACTTTACGACCATCACTACTTTTGCTTCTTCAAACGCTTTTTTTAAAGCCATCTGAACCACTCCGTCATTTTGTACAGGACTAAGTGAGCAGGTTGCATAAACAACCGTCCCACCTATTGATACCAGTTTAAGAGCATTCCTAAAAAATTAAACCATCATTAATTTAAATAACTACAGGCCTCACATATGGGATAAATATAGGGACCAAAGGGTACTTTTTCGCGCTCAAAGGGTAACAAAGTCAGGATAAATTCATGAGATTTCAAAACACTCTGGCGGAAAAAATTTTACAAGAAAGTGCAACAATTCTACAACTGTAAATGTTTGTTAAAACTTGTACTTTTTTGTAAAAAATGTACAAAATTTAACAAAAAATACAGATAAATACAGATGGATAATCTTCTTCTTGTATTTTCTTGTAGAGAAGTAAAAAATTAACAATAAAGTATAAGTTTTCACAATTCAAAAATTTGCAAAACTTGTTATTAATATTTTTTTTTTACTTTGTTGTAAAAACCTACACAGTATTACAGAAAACTACAGGATTAAAATTCTTTTAATGTGGGTTTTTGACATCATAAAAACACGTTTAATTTTACGTGAATTATTGTAGAAAATTACAAATCTTTACAAAAAAATACGAGATTCACAAAAGTTGAAATATTGGAAAACTATACCTGAAATTATGTTGTAAATACTGCTAGGTTATTGTAGAAATGTACAAATTTAAGCAAAAAAATATAAATTTTTACAAATAATACTTTTCGAATCTGCATCAACGTTTTGACTTGTACTTTACTTTTACCAAGAACTGTTGCTATTATCATAAATCGCATTGAACTGTAGTTCGATTATTAAAAATTGAACAAAATTCATTTTACAGGACGATTCTGAATTTGTTAAAAATTAAGCAAATTACAGATTTTATCGTTAAAAATGGCAATTTTTCAATTTGAAAGTCTCAGTAGTTAAACAAATCTAAACGTTCGATTGAAACTTTATAGACTATTCTTAAATTTAAACTAATTTCAAATTAACAGATTAATAATTAAACGCTCTTATTCAATTCCAAATCCTATTCAAATATTGTTTCAATCTAAAATATTCCATTTTTAACCATTCAATTTGGAAATTTTCAATTAAGGATGACATTTTTTTGAATATTCAGCAATAGTTTACTTCTCGTTTAAAATGAGCGATTATACATTTATTAGAAACTAAACAATTTTAACTAAATTATTCGAAATAGAAAGCCTTAAATCGTTAATATTTCACAGTGTTAAATTTAAACTTTGAACGTTACAATTTTAATTGTTCTATTTTTAACAAATTTTTAATACGTACGTGGAATTATTGAATTTTGATGCATAAATAATAATTGAACAATTATCAATTTGGAAAAAATTTTAGATAGTTCAAAAGACATTTACAAGTTTTGAGAAGATCCATGCTTAATTTATAACGGGAAAAGGTCTCAAAAAATAAAAGAATAAATTTAGATTCTTGAAGATTTCGAAATAAAGTTTTGAAGCTTTATAAGGTTCATTAAAGGTTTTAAAAAGATTTTTTAAAATTCTCAAGTTTGCTAGGAAAATTTAAAATGATTCTTAATTTTGAAAAATTAATTTTAAGAGAATATCTAAAATAATTGAAAAAAATGTTATTAATAAATGACAATTGAATAATTATTAACATCGAAAATAATCGAGTAAGTTTAAAATATATTTACAAGTTTTGAAAAGATTCCAAAATAATTTAAAACGTGTAAAGATTTAAAACCATTCAAAAGACAATGTAAATTTTTAAAGATATCGAAAAAAAATTTAAGCTTTTCAAGCATTTTGGAAGGTTTAGAAAAAAATTTATATTAACATTCCTAGAAAAACTAACAATATTTTTTTTGAAATATTAATTTGAAAAGAATATTTAATAAGATTTCCAAAATTTTCAAAAAAGAATCTGGATGATTTTCAGTTATTATTATTAGATTCCTGGAAAATTTGAAAATGATTTTTTATCGAACAAATTTTGAAGAGAATATTTAAAAAGATTTCAAAACAATTTTTAATGCATAAATTAATGTTTCTAGTTTAAAATTGCTTAAAATGATATAATTTTGAAAATGTATAAGTTTTTTATTCATTCTTTAATTCATAGCATTGAAAATGGCAGCGCGGATTTCTATTTGTTTAAACTTATTAACTGTACAATGCATAACAGTTAAAATCTTTAGTTAGTTAGTTTTATTCACTATTGTCATTTAATATTCTACCATTTCTTTAAAGTTTAAACATAAAAGCTTTTTTTGTAATATCGCTCATGTACACATCTTAATTTAAAATTATCTCATTGTAATATTATGAATATTTGTCATCCTAAGTTGAAAAAGAACAACTTTTTGGCTGCAAAACATGTAAATTCCTGTAGATTCTTGTAGTTGTAATTTGTTGTAAATTTTTGTAGTATAAGAAAACTATAACAAAATACAACAATGTACAAAAAAATATAAAAGAAAGTACAAAATTCGTCTCAATAATAGAAAAAAGTTGTACTTTCCTGTAATTTTGGAAAAGAAATTTTAATTTAATCAAAAAAATGCTATTGCTTTCCGTAAAATTGGAATGAATTTAGAGGAATTTGAGGTAAACTAGAAGAACTCGATGAAATTCTTGAAAATTCAAGGTGAATTAAAGAAATCAAATAAATTGAGAAGAATTTTAGAATAGGATGAACAAAGTTTATTGAGTTTAGTAACTTTGAAATGAACTTAAAAACATTCAAGGGAATTCAAACGGATATGATTACATGCCTAAGAATTCAAGGTTAGGTAAAAAGACTTGAGGTTCAATTAAATAAAAATATTAAAAATTCAAAAAAATCGATTAAATTGAGTAGAATTGAGTAAATTTAGAAAAATTCAAGCGAATTAAAAAAATTCAAGAGAATTCCAAAGAATTTAAAAAAATGCAGGGTACATTCATAAGAATTCAGGATGAATTCCAACAAATTTCAAATTTCTTCAAAGCATTGGAACCTTAATAATTTCTAATTAAAAAAGCGACTAATGGGTATAAAACAATTGAAATTAAACTCAAAAGAATTCAAATTGATTGCAAAAATTTTTGGATTCGAAAAAATCCATTTATTTCATTAAATTTTGATGAATTAAGCAAAAACTTTTTTAAAATCGATTGCATTAAGTGAACTTGAGTGAATTTAGGAGAATGTAAAAGGATTTAAAAGAATTCAGAATAAATTAATAAGAATTCAGGGCTATACGAAATTCCTATCTTCTTGTGAATAAATTCTGCGAAATCCATTAAAATATTATAAAATCCCGTGAAATTATATAAAATCTGATACTTCTTGAAATCCTGGAAAATGTATTAAAATACCTTGAGTGCTTTTAAAATCGGTTAAAATCATTGAAATCCATGACAATATTAGAAAGCCCTATAAAATCATTCCATATCTTTCAAAATTCTAGGAAATTCTTCACAGCCGCAGGCAAATTTTTTCAAATGTCTTAAAATTATTAAAACCTTTGGAAATCCCTTGAAATTGTTTAAATCTCTTGAATTGAAACTGACTGTTTGTAATAATAACTGTTTGTAATGAAACTGAATGTTTTATAATATTCTCAAATATTTCCGTCTTTTAAAATCTTTAAAAACCTTTGATATCTTTTGAAATCCTTTGAAACTTTTTAAAGCTCTTGAAAATGCCTGGGATTCTTTTCATGAAAATTTCTGGAAATCTTTTAAAACAACCTCAAAATAATATTTAAAATCATTCAAGACCCATTAAATTACTTAAATCAATTAAAAAGTGCTTTATCCTATTTTAAAATAACCTAAAATATGGAAAATCTTTTAAAATCGTTAAAAAAATGTTAAAACTCTTGAAAATCCCAAGGAATTTCAAAAAATGCTTCAAAATATTTCAAATCCTTCGATCATTTTATCAATTGATCCTCAGCATCAATCAAATAAAAACTTCAAAAAATTAAAAATGTCCATTGATTTAAGTAGAATTGAGTAAATTTGAAAAAAAACAAGTGTATTAAAAAAATTCAAGTGATAAAATTCAAGAGAATTCCATAAAATGTAAGATAAATTAATAAGAATTCAGGGTGAATTCCAAATCTCTTCAAATCTTTAAAGCCCTACCAAATACCTCACTTCTCGTGAATAAATTCTTTAAAATCCACTAAAATATTATAAAATCTCGTGAAATTCTATGATGATATTTCCAGAAATCACAGAAAATGTATTAAAATACATTGAGTGTTTTAAAATCCCTCAAAATCATAGAAATCCTCGGAAATTTTATAAAATAACGTGAAATCTTTTTGAATATTTTAAAACCTTATAGGTCCTGTAAAATCGTTCCATATCATCAGAAATTCTAGAAAATTCTTTATCCTAAAATATTTAAACGTTTTCAAATCACTTCAAATTAATAAAGTAGAAAATTCCTTGGAATCTTTTTAAATTCCCTAAAATATTTCAAATTAAAAGCTCTTGAAAATAGTGACTGTGAGACAGCCCTGTTTTTTGGCAGTTATTTCTTATAGAAATTCTCTGATTTGCTACTTTTTTCAAAATTCCTGACTCTTGCCTGTAACTACCGTCATCAATTGCGCGCTTTGCGCGCATGTAGTTTTTCTGTTTGAGGGGAAAGATAAATTTTAATACAAAATAAAATTTTCGAACAATTATTTATTTGTTGAAAGTTACTGAACACCTAAATTCGAACTAAACTTATATTTTGAGATTAAAAAAAGAAAAGAATCTAGAAAATTTTGAAGAAATTTTTTTTTATTTTACAGGATTTTACAAAATGTTAGGAAAACTTCGAGTCAGTTTAGAAGATTTTTAAATTTTTAGAAGCATGAAAGAAATTTAAACCAATTTTATAGTTGCCCGAGAATCTTTTGACGTTTTAAAATATTTGTAACACCTTTAAAACGTTTAAAATTCTTAAATATATTTTAAATTGAATACAATTCCTCCTAGATTTAAAAAATATATAAAAATTTAACAAATTGCCTTAAAATCTTCCAGATACTTTTTTGACAATTTTGGATAAATACTGGCGGATTTAGCGAACTCATTAAGATAGCAAATGATTACAATACTGACTTAATAGCACTCCAGGAAACATGCTGGCCGGGCGATTTCGCGTCAATTTCTAAGGATAACTATACTTTTCACTATGGGGGAGCTAAGGAATGGAGACTGGGGACCGGTTTTCTTATTAATAAACGAATCTCGCAAGCGGTTATCAACATGCAATTCATTAACGATCGGTTATCATACATTGTACTGAAGGGTATTTTCAGCAAACAGGTATTAATCAATGTGCACTGCCCCACCGAGGACAAAGACGAAGACACTAAAGATCTCTTTTACGAAACAATCGAGCAGGTTTTTGACAAGTTCTCAGCTTTTGACGCAAAAATAGTATTGGGAGATTTCAACGCGAAAATTGGAAAAGAACCGATGTATAGGCCTACAATAGGATCAGAAAGTTTGCATGAGGTCAGTAATGATAATGGAACTAGAGTAATAAACTTTGCAGCTTCAAAGAACCTCGTTGTCAAAAGCACATATTTCAAGCATAAAAATATACATAAGGCCACCTGGAGATCACCAGATGGTAACACTCACAATCAGATTGATCACGTTCTAATTGACAGAAGACGTCATACAAACATTCTCGATATAAGATCGTATAGGGGAGCGGATTTAAATTCAGACCATTTTCTCGTGATAGTAAAAATAAGATCTAGGCTAGAGGTAACTAAGAAAACAAGCTGCACAGAGCCAACAGTTCGTTTCAATATAGATAAGTTCAAAACAGCAACAGAAACATTAAATTATCAAGTTGAGATTTCTAATAGCTTTGATGCTCTCCAAGAACAGAGAGACGATAACAATAATTACGAGGAGGACCCGGAAACCCTATGGAGCAATATAAAAAAGGCGGTAAAGACAGCCGCGAAACTTACGATAGGTTTAAAGAAAGTAACAAAAAGCAAACCATGGTATGACGAAGAGTGCAAACTCGGGTTTGAAAAACGTCGGAAGGCCAGACTAAGTAGTTTACAAAGTAAGTGCGATCAAACACATAAGAAGTATCTCGAGATTAGTAAAAGTACAAATAGGCTCTATAGATCCAAGAAAAGGGAGTGGGAAAAGAATAAAATACTAGCAATGGAAACGCATAATAAACAGAATAACCCGCGCGAGATGTACAGGGGAATAAATTTTATAAGGAAAGGCTTTCAAAGTAGAACGGAAGTAATGAGGGACGAAAATGGCAATCTAGTAGCCGATGCGACAGAGAGACTGAATTTATGGAAAGAATATTTCGATAAACTATTAAATGTACGCGAAGCCCCCGTTGAAGGTAATCTCGGCGAAATCCACACTGCTGATCTATTAATTGATGATCCTGCTGATATAGAAATAGAAATGGCCATAAAGAAGTTGAAAAATAACAAAGCCGCGGGCATCGATGAACTACCGGCTGAACTGATAAAAAATGGAGGCCCTTGCCTCAAAAGAAAAATTTGTAAATTAATACGCACAGTTTGGAAAACAGAACGCATTGCAGAGGAATGGAATGACTCTATTGTTATTCCTATCTTTAAAAAAGGCGATAAAATGAACTGTAACAATTATCGGGGAATTTCACTTGTGTCGTCGTGTTATAAGATCCTGTCCAATGTAATCTTAGGTAGGCTAACTCCTCTCGCCGAGGAAATCATTGGGGATTACCAGTGTGGATTCCGCCGAAACCGATCTACAAGCGATCAAATGTTCACAATTAGACAACTGCTAGAAAAAAAAATGGGAATTTAATGAAGCAGTGCATCAGCTATTTATCGATTTTAAAAAAGCTTACGACTCTATTATACGCGCGCGAATGTACTGGATCCTGGAGTTCTTGGGTGTGCCAAGAAAATTGGTTAGACTTATCGAAATTTGCTTAAGCGGCAGTAGGGGAAGAGTACGCGTAAACGGAAGGTTATCTGAAGAGTTTTCAAGTCACGCCTACCCCGAAAGGGAAATGGCTTAATGGTATAATAATAATAATTTCGATCCGCGATGGTCTGAAACAGGGCGATGCACTTTCGTGCGTCCTTTTTAACTTAGTTTTAGAATACGTGGTTAGGCAAGTGCAGGCGAATCCGACCGGTGCTACCCTCAATGGGGTAATACAAATTCTTGGATATGCGGATGATCTCGACATACTAGGGGATGATAAAGAAACGGTAGCAAAAAATGCAGAAATCTTGATCACAAAAGCCAAAGATATTGGCTTGGAGGTTAGCGAAACGAAAACAAAATATATGACCGTCGTCAGATCTGAACAAAGTAATCAAGACGGGGATCTAACAGCCGGAAATATGAAATTCGAAAGGGTTAGCGAGTTTAAATACCTCGGGTCAATTATAACTAGCGAAAATAAGATTAAAACGGAAATCAACGCGCGATTGCACGCTGGCAATGGGTGCTATTATGCAGCAAACACACTATTAAAATCGCGATTGCTATCTAGAAACATCAAAGTAAGAATCTACAAAACAATAATAATGCCGGTCGTCATGTACGGGTGCGAAACGTGGGCGCTGACGAAAGGAGAGGAGAATAGGTTTAGAGTTTTTGAGAATAAAGTTAGAAAAATCTATGGTCCAAAAAGGGACGAAGAGACCGGCGAATGGAGAAAACTGCATAATGATGAGCTGCATGGGCGATGCCCGAAGGAGCGCGAGCTACCTGGGTTACCTTCCCCTTCCAGTGGGACCCTACCCCTCTCACCACTCTCAGTGCCGAGTGCGCGCCAGCGTCTACCATCGACCCATGTCAGCGGGGGGTCCTTTGTACTCGTGAGGAATAAAATACAAAACATAATTTTTTTTAAATTTTGCAATTAGTAATTTGGAAATATTATATTCGAAATCTACGTTTCTTGGCGATTCCAACGATATGTTACTTAACTTCGTAAGTTGAAAATTAGGAATGTTTAATAGGCCATATCCCGTTTTTTCCGATTGTAACGCTCGGATCGTCTAGTTTCTAGACAGATAGGCTATTTTTATATAAAAAATTAATAATTAATTAATATAATTATTTGTTATACCATAAAAGTCCAATATACATAGTATGCACTCAATAAAAAATATAGAACAAGTTCTTCTACACAAAAAAATTACATAAGCCGGGTGTCGAACTTCTGACGTGACTTTCTATTATATTGTTCTAACTTTGTCCCGTCGCCTTAACACCTCGGCCATCTAAAAGTTGATGTTTTATTTACGTTAGTCGGATATGAATTTCAATTCATTACATCCTAATATTCATTTCATTAAAACATGAACAATTTTTAAACATCAGAAGTTCTTGATGTATGAATACATCACTGAAAAAGATAAAGTATGCATGATTTTAACAGTCCAATATATATAGTATGCACTCAATTAAAAAAATAGAACAAGTTTTTCTACACAAAAAAGATGACATTAAGCACTTCCAATTTTTGAAAATTGTTCATCTTTAAATGAAATTAATATTAGGATGTAATGAATTGAAATTCATATCCGACTAAAGTGAATAAAACATCAACTTTTAGATCGCCGAGGTGTTAAGGCGACGGGACAAAGTTAGAACAATATTATACACGGAGAAAAAAATCCGGGGTTTAGCGCAAGAGTTCAAGGCGCTAACTCATGGACTATTCAACAGGCGCATATCGCAGGCGTCTCTTGTTTTATTTCCAAGAGCTTCCACGGACTTTCTCGGTGAGACTCCTTGCGATTTGCTTTTAGACCACGCCGTCTGCCTGTTGACACGTTCGCACCACTAAATGTTCGCAAGGAGTTATTAATGCGTGACAAATGTTCACGCGCTAATCCCTACATTTTTCTCTCCGTGTAGGAAGTTACGTCAGAAGTTCGACACCCGGCTTATGTCATTTTTTTTGTGTAGAAAAACTTTTTTTTTTCAATTGAGTGCATATCATATATATTGGACTTTTAAAATCATGCATACTTTATTTTTTTCAATGATGAATTTTCAACTTACGAAGTCAAGTAACATATCGTTGGAATCGCCAAGAAACGTAGATTTCGAATATAATATTTCCAAATCACTAATTGCAAAATTTTAAAAAAATTATGTTTTGTATTTTATTCCTCACGAGTACAAAGGACCCCCCGCTGACATTGGTCGACGGTAGACGCTGGCGCGCACTCGGCACCGAGAGTGGTGAGAGGGGTAGGGTCCCACTGGAAGGGGAAGGTAACCCAGGTAGCTCGCGCTCCTTTGGGCTGTACCCAGCTGCATGCTCTCTACGGGTCAGCAAATATTAATAGAGTAATGAAAGCGCGTAAACTAAGATGGGCGGGGCATGTAGCAAGAATGGGAAATGAAAGAACAGTGGCGCAAGTTCTAAGAGGGAGACCGATTGGTAAGAGACCCTTAGGCAGACCGAGAAACAGATGGGAGAAAAATGTAAGGGATGATTTAAAAGAACTAGGACATGATTACTTAAACTGGATGGAGGATGCACAGGATAGAGATGTGTGGCGGTCTCGGGTTAGTGAGGCAATGAACTTTCGAGTTCGAACTGCTAATCTATAATAATAATAATAATTGTCCTAAAATTAATTTTTATGAATAAATGATTGAAATAATAAAATTAACATGAAATCTTTTCTAAACTTCGCAACCTTCTAAATATCTTTTAAAATTATTCGAAGTTTTCTTAAAATTGAAAAAAATGCCTAAAAATCTTTCAGATTCTTTTTTGAAAATTTTGGAAATATTTTGAATTATTTTTTGAAATATTTTAAAAATATTTTTTAAAATTAATATTTTAAAGTAAAAAATCATTTTAAATATTCCCAGAAAAAAATCGAAACCTTTAAAAGATTTAAATTATTTTTAAATTCTTTCGAAATTTCCAAATATCCCTTAAACTTACTCGAAATTTTCTGAATTCTAAAATTTTGTAATCTTGCAAAATTGTAAAATCTTCATTTAAAATCTTCTGCATTCTTTTTCGAAATTTTAGGAAATGTTTTGAAACATTTGTCAAAAGTGTCCTTTTCTAAAGTAAACCGAAATTGAAAATTATAATTCTTTCCGGAGATTTCTAGTTCTATTTCAGAATTATAATTCTTTTAGAAAATTCCCTGTCTCCAAGTAAAAATTCTAATTCTTTGCAGAAATTGCCTATTCCAAAATCCAAATTATAATTCTTTACGAAATTCTCTGTTCAAAAGTAAAAATTAGAATTCTTAATGGTAATTCTCTGTCCAAATTGTCAAAATTCTATTTCTTTACTGAAATTCCCTGCCCGAAACTCAAAATTATAATTCTTTACTAAAATTCCTTATTTAAAAGTACAAATTATATTTTTTCATGGAAATTTCCTCCTAAACTCAAAATTATATTTCTTTACTGAAATCCCATGTCGTAGCTTAGAATTATAATTCTTTTAGAAAATTCCCTGTCCCAACTGAGAATTAGAATTCCTTTAGAAAATGGACAGTTCCAAGACAGAATGATGATTTTTTCATAAGTTCCTTTTTCCAACTCAGAATTAGAGTAATAAAATATGTAAAATTACTTTTAATTTGCAGCATTCTTCGCGATATAATTGTTTACAATCAATAAATAATTTTTAGACTCACGTTAAAATATCAGTTTGCAGCTCTGGTAGCCTTAACCTTTCCTTAATATAAACACTCTTAAACCAATTGCCGTCATCGGAATGCAAGGAATGCCTGTCATTCGTGCACGGAACGTCAACTAAAATCTGTAAAAGTTGTAAAATTTATTTCTTTTCAACTTTTAGCATTAAAATCTTAATAATAAGAATACAGGCCTTGGACTCAGTTCAGAGATTTAAAAAAGTCTACTACTATTAATTTTTCGGTTACAAATTTAGAAAATGTAGAAAATGCATCTTTTTAGGTGAAAAATTCAACACCTTGGTTGAAAGTTAAACTACTTTCTCAAAAAATGACTGTTTTGGTTGAAGATTCACAATTTTAGTTGAAAATTTGTTATTTTTTTCCATAAATAAATTCTTTTTACTGAAAATTTAACAAGGTTGTTTAAAATTCAACTGATTGGTTGAAAATTAACCTGTTTTAGTTGAGGATTCAAGTATTTTGTGAGAAATTCGTTTTTCTTGATTAAATCTAATTTTTTAAATTTTAAATGGAAATATTTTTTTTGTTAAAATATCAACTATTACATTACTCAATATTACATATTTAACACCTTGGTTGAAGGTTCAACTAATTTCTTGAAAGTTCATTTTTTTTGTTGAAGATTCACAATTTTAGTTGAAAATTCGTTTTTTTTTCAAAATTAAGTTTTTTAACTGAAAATGTAACTATTTTGTTGAAAATTAACCATTTTGTTCAAAATTCACATTCTCGGGTTTAAAATAAAACTGTTTTGTAGAAATTTTTTTTGCGTGAAAATTCAACAATTTGGTAGAAAATTCAAGTATATGGTACAAAATTAAACTGATACGTAGAAAGTTCGTTACTATTTTCTGAAAAAGTCCTATTTATTGGTCAAAAATTCAACTAGTTAGGTGAAAGTTGAACTACCTTGTTGCAATTTTTTTTAAAGATTAATCTCTTTGGTTCCAAATTGAAATATTTTGTTGAAAATTAATTTTCTTAAAATGAAATTTAGCTATTTGGTTGGAAATTTATGCAGTTTGTTAAAATTTCGGCTTTTTGGTTGAATTCAACTTTTTAATTAAAAATTAAACTCCTCTTTAATTGGAATATCAGTTATTATATTTTTCGTAAAGAATTCATTTGTTTTGGGTTAGAAATTCATTTTTCTTAGTTAAAAAGGAACTTTTTGTTGAAAATTTAACTATTCTCATTAAAAATACAACTGTTTCTAGTTGAAGTTCAATCTTTTTTGTTCAAAAATTCTACTACTTGTTTAAAAATTCGTCTTTCTTGGCTTAAAGTGAACTTTTTTGTTGAAAAATCATCTTTTTGGGTTTCAAAGTCAACGGTTTTTTAAAAATAAAATCGACTTTTTAGCTTGGAAACCCAACTCTTTTTTTGAAAATTAATCTCTTTAGGTAGAAAATTATGTTTTTGTTAATATAAAATATAAAATAGTGTCAATATTGTGGTCAATTCGAGGCCTAAGAATGAAGTGCTTAAATTTTGAACGTTTAGAAAGTTTATAATAAACGTACTTTGTTAAAAACAGCTGTGTCTTCGATTATTCTCGCGTCGTTTTGAGTAATCAGCAATCTTCCTCCCCATTCGTCTAATGTTGACAGGCATTGTTCGACTACTTCATGTATCCTTTTTACTCGCTTGGCTAGCACGTCGTTCATGACGATTAGGCTGGGAAAAAGTGTTTGAATTGCACAAAAGGATTTTCCACCGGGAGCTGCACACATATCGAGCATTTTGTCTCCTGGCTGTAAATCGAGAGCTAAAACTGGCAAAACGGATCCTCCATCGAGTAGATAGTAGTCTGAAAATATATAATTTCTCTTAAAATCGCTTAGAATCTTTTTAAAACATGAATAGACATTACAATCCGAAATTCTCTCAAACGAGGAGAAATTGAGTGATTTTTCACGACAATAAGGGAATAATAGGGAATAAATTATTGAAAAAAAATTAATGTAGGTACCATATTCCTAATTTTCCATTTTCAAAGAAATAGTAGGATTCACAACAACACAACATTTTTTAAAAAGAGATTTTGACTTTTAAACCCGAAAAGATGAATTTAAAAAAGTTTGTTTTCAATGAAGAAATATGAATTTTCAACCCAATATTTAAATTTGAAAAAATTAATTTTCAACCAAACAGTTAAATTTATAACTAAATAGTTTTAGAAGACAAATGAATTTTCAACAAAACAGGAAAATAGTTGAATTTTCGCCCTACAAATATGAATTGTCAACCAAATGGTCGATTTTCTAAAACAAAAAATATTAGAATTCAGCCAAAATCAGTTGCATTTTCAACAAAATAATTGCATTTTCAAGCCAAAAAGACGACTTTTTCAGAAAACAGTTAACCTTTGAACCCAAAAAGTTGAATTTTTAACAAAAAGTTAATTTTCAACCAAGAAAGATGAATTCTTAACCAAGAAGGACGACTTTTCCACCAATAAGATGAAGTTTCTATCCCAACAGATGAATGTTCAACAAAACGGTAAAATTTTCCACCGAAAAAGATGGATTTAACAGAACAGTTGAATTTTCAACAAAATACATTAATTTTTTACCAAATAGTTTAATTTTCAACTTATAAATGATAGATTTTCGACCAAAAATGGAATAGTTAATTTTTTTTAGATAAAAAAAGGAATTTTCATTGAAAAAATACATTTTCAACAAAAAATATAAATTTTCTACTAACGAAATTAATTTTATACCAAAAAGACGAATTTTCAACGAAATACGTGAATTTCGAAGCCGAAAAGACTAATTTTCTATCAATAATATTGGTTGAATTTTGTTAAGTTAAGTTTAATTTTCTACCAAATTATTGCATTTTCAAGCCAAAAGAGAAATTTTCAAGAGAAGATTTGAGTTTTCAAAGTAAAAAGTCGAATTCCCTAGAAAAAATTTTACTTCTAAACCCGAAAAGATGAATCTTCAACATAAAGTTTTAATTTTCAATAAAAAAAGATGAATTCTCAAACAAAAAGTTGAATCTTCAACAACAAAATTGATTTTCAACCAAATAGTTGAAATTTCAGGCAAAAGAGACGAGGTTTTAACAAAAAAAGTTTAATTTTCTACCAAGAGATGAATTTTGAAACGAAAAAGACGAATTTTCAACAAAAAAGTTAAAAAAAAAAGATTTTTCTGTTCTAGAAGAAAAAAAAATTAACCACATTGTTGAATTTTTAAGGGAAAAAGGCTAATTCTCTACAAAACACTAGAATTTTCAACACAAATATATAAATTTTCTACGAAAACGTTTATTTTTTACCCTCAAATACGAATTTTCAACAACACAGTTCAATTTTCAACCATGAAGATTCTACAAAAAAAAAACAAAGAATTTTTAACCAAAAATGGAATATTTCAATTTTTAGTTGGAAAAATGAGTTTCTGTAAAAAAAAATACACAAAAGAAAAAAATATGTTATTATTTTATAAAAAATATTTTAATTTTAAATAAATAACAGTATTAGTCAAGCAAAAAGACGAATTTTCAACGAAATAAATGAATTGTCAAGCCGAAAAGACTAATTTTCTACCAATAATATTGGTTGAATTTTGCTGAATTTTCAACCAAAAAGATAAATTTTCAACTAAAAATATTAACTTTCTACCAAAAAGACCAAATTTGAATAAACTTCAAAAAATTAAACCAAATAGTTTCATTTTCTACCAATATATTGCATTTTCAAGCCAAAAGAGAAATTTTCAAGAAAAGATTTAAGTTTTCAAAGTAAAAAGTCGAATTCCCTAGAAAAAATTTAACTTATAAACCCGAAAAAATGAATATTTAACATAAAATGTTAATTTTCAATATAAAAGATGAATTTTCAACGAAAAAGTTGAATCTTCAGCAACAAGAAAATTTATTTTCAACCAAATAGTTGAAATTTCAGGCAAAAGAGACTAAGTTTTAACAAAAGAGTTTATTTTTTAACAAAACAGTCCAATGTTCAACCTCTACCAAAAAAGACAAATTTTCAACAAAATAGTT
>CAKNXH010002349.1:123668-170894 GCA_932178445.1 Andricus quercusramuli | reverse complement strand
TTGGAACAATTGAAACAATTATATTTTCTAATATTTCGTAAAAAAAATTTAATGTGTAAATCTACAAGTTGAAAAAGTTTTTTTTACGAAGTATTAGAAAATTGCATTGTTACAAGAAAAAGACAATTATAACCGACTTTATTAAATTTTTAGCGAAAATTTCAAGAAAAAGACGCAAGATAAGAAAAGTATTTGCAAACTTTTTTTTAACAATTTTCCAAGAGGAACAACTAGGAACAACTCTCAAGAGGAACAACTCTTTTGACTTTTCTCAAATATCGTCTCGTTATTGAAAAAATGTAAATTTTTATATTTCATAAAAAATTAACTCAATTTTCTCTTTTCTAAGACTTCTCTTCTGGAGAGTTTCAGAAGAACGGCAACGATTTTTTTGTTGTTAAATGTGTCACGATCTTCAAAAGTTTTAATACTCATAAATTAGTAAAAAAAAAAAAATTGTCCTAAAACGATTTTGATACTTCAGTATGCATATTGAAATTGACCACTGTAGCCCATAATGATGCAGCATAACTTTTTTTTCACATACAGTAATAAATATGCTGAAAATCACAAAGACTTTTCGTTTTTACAGTATTTTTGAAAATATGCTTTATATATTTATATGCCTCTTTTATACTCTCTTAAAAAGCCCCATATTATAGCTCCTTCTTCGGTTCAGTATATAATTAACATATCTTTTTCGTTATCTATATATGTATCAGAAAAAATAAATTTCAAACTTGCAAAAATTAATCTACCTCAATATTTGCCATGACTGCAGAAGATTAATGATTATGATAAAACTAGTTCGAAAATATTGCAGATTATAACAAAATTATCGACAATGATAATAAATTTGCTTCCTTTCCAACTAAATAAACTTGAAAATTCTAATTTTTTCAAAATAAATATTTAAAATAGTTGTATATGACTATGAAAATCCAAAATTCAATCAAAAGCCTTCAATTTTTCAAGTATTCATTTGAAACATCAAGTTATTGAACTGTTTTCAAATTTGAAGACCATGACGTTATTGATTGCAAATTCCTTTATAATTCAAAATTATTAATTTTGAATCCTATTTAATGATTCAGTTTTACATAAATAATGAAAACATTGGAATTCTAAAAACTAAAAAAGATTATCGTTCCAGGTGTTATGTGAGTCTCAAGAATCAACTTACGCCTTTTGGAATTTTAGAATTTCCGAATTCAGATAGAAGAGGACGTTCTATGAACGTACATTTATGTACAAACTGGAATCCTATAATGTAGAAAACTTCATGTAAATAAATATTTTTCCTATAAAAAAGTCTTTTTGAAAAAAACGGTATTATTTGTGAATTGTAAAACGCTTGTGTCTGGCTGTGTGGTTTTTCAAGATCTCAAAATGAAGGTCATGTTCCTTAACGAGATAATTTTGACCGAAATAAAAAAAATGTTAAGCTATTTCAAATTTTGAAAAAAAAGGTTTACCCTTTTTAGAAATTAATTTGAAAGTTTCTGATATATAACAGATTTGAGAATTATTCTAATGACATTATTAATTATTAATTTTGAAAAAATAAAAAAAGTTATGTGCTCTTCAAGATTTAGAACATTTTCAAAAAAAAATGCTAAAATATTTTTCTGATATATTAGGAAATTTCAATTAAAATTTTTACTAGATATCATATATTTCGTAACCATTCTCATAAAATTTTTCGATTAAACCAACCTTCAAAAATTTAGAGCATTTCCAAAATCTGTAGAAAAAAAAATTTTGTATGCAAATTATCCTTATGGCATTCTTAATTCTGATGAAAATTAAGAAAGTTGTATGCTTTTCAACATTCTGAAAATGTTCAAACAATAGAAACAAACAATATTTTTCTGATATATAAAAAAAATTCCAATCGAAATTTTTAGTAAATATCAAATGTACTAAATTTCAACAAGTTAAAAATTTATGTATTTTGTAGAAAATTCGTCTTTTTTTGGTTGAAAATTCAACTCTTTGTTTGAAAATTGAACTATTTTCTTGAAAATTGTTTTTTAGTTTATATATGTGTTTTTTTACTTTGAAATTTATCTTTTCAGTTAAAATTTTTTGAAAATTCGTCTTTTTAGGTTGAAAATTCATCTCTCTGAAAATGGAACTATTTTATTGAAAACTGCTTTTTTTTTAGTCAAAAATTATTTTTTTATCTTCAAATTGATCTTTTTTACTTGAATTTTTATGTTATTTAATGAAAATTCATCTTTCTTGGTAGAAAATTAATCTTCTTGACACAAAATTAATCTTTTCGGTTAAAAAGACTTGTATTTGATTGAAAATTCATGTATTTTGTTGAAAATTCGTATTTTTGGTAGAATTAATCTTCTCTAATGAAATTTTATCTCATTGTTTGAAATTTGAACTATTTAGCTAAAAATGGTTTTTTAGTCCAAAATTACTTTTTCTCTCTTAAAAATTATTTTATTTATCTCAAAAATTACCCTTTTAGTTTAACGTTTATGTATTTTGTTGAACATTCATCTTTTTTGGTTTAAAATTCATTTCTTTGTTTGAAAATTGAAGGATTTTGTTGAAAATTGTTTTTAATCCAAAATTATTTTTCTATCTTAAAATTCATCTTTTTTAGTTGAAAATTCGTCTTTTTTGGTAGAAAATTATTGTTCTTTATCTAAAATTCATCTCATTGTTTGAAAATTTAACTATTTTGTTGAAATTTGTTTGTTTTTTTGTCAACATTTTTTTTATCGTAAAAGTTATCTTTTTTACTTGTTTGCGAATTAAAGAAATATAGGAGAATTAAAAGCAATAAGTTAGAAGATAATTTGTTTATGTATAAACAAAGCAAAATGTAAAGCAAATAACAAAATAACAAAGCAAATAATAAAATAATAATTTTCTCAAGCAAAATAATCATAATTATTTTGCTTGAGAATTCATCATCTGAATAAAATTTTTATTAATTGGTGGAAAATCTTATTATTATGTTGAAAATTGAACAGTCTCGTTACAAAATCCTTTTTTCGTAAAAAATCGTCTATGGCATACAAATTTAACTATTTGGTTGAAAATTAACTTTTTTGAAAAGTCATATATGATCGGTTTGAAAATTCAACTCTTTTCTTCAAAATCTGTTGGTTTTTTTTCGTTGAATTCCACGGTTTTTGTTTTGAATTTTAAATCCCTTTCGGTTGAAATATCAACTATTACATTTTTCTTTGAAAATTCAGTTTCTTTTCGAAAAATGCATCATTTTGGTCGAAAGTTCATCTTTTTAGAAGAAAGTTTATCATTTTGGTTAAAAATTTATCTTTTTCAGTTGAAAAATTCATGTATTTTGTTGAAAAACCATATTTTTTGTAGAAAATTGATATTTTTTAGTTCAAAATTCATATTTTTGGTTTGAGAATTCAACTCGTTTGTTGAAAATTCTTCTTTGTTTTTTATTTGAAAATTAATCTGTTTGGTTGGCAAATCAAAAAGTTGATTGAAAAATCGAATTTTTTGGTTAAATTCAACGGTTTTTGATTGATATTAAAACTATTTTTAGTTGAAAATATTAACTATTACACTTTTTGTTCAGAATTAATTTCTTTTTGTCGAAGATTCATAACTTCTGTTGAAAATTTAACTTTTTTTCAGAAAATTATCCTTTTCTTCTTTCAAAATTCACGCTTTCAACAGAAAATTTAATTCTTCTATTTTTGGTTCAAAATTAATCTTTTCGAGTTGAAAACCCAACTATATTTGGTTTGAAAATGTGTACAAGTTACTTGTACGATTCTTGCTTTAGAGATTTATAGTTATTGAAGATTGAAGGCGGGATAAAAATAATTAAACATGTTTAATCATTTTTTATTTCTGCTCTTCTTTCTGTTATTCCATGAAAGCTTTAAAATTGGCGTTGCTCTTCTTCTTTTATAGTGGACGGCGCTTCCTACCGCCCAATTTTCCTGCAATTTAAAACAAATTTTTGAGCATTTTTGCAAGTTAAACTACCATCACTCTTTACGTGGACACCCATTTCGTTGCATTTTTTTAGTGTTAAAAAACATCTTGAAGAATACAAGTTTTTTCAAAATTATTGGGCTTATTGCGAAGGTGAATTTCTGTAGAATCAGAGTAATATGTCAACATAATTGTACAATTTTTTTGGTGGAAGATTCATCTACTTCTTCTTTATTCATTATGTGTCCCCTAAAGGTTTACATGACTTCCATTTCTTACAACACTTCCTTCTACATGTTTTATAAAATCTTATCCTTACTATTTCCAATTATTTACACCTATTTACATAAAATCTTATATCGAACGCCTTAAATCTATTAGCTCAAACGCATCTTAATTTACTTATGCTATCACATAATCATTACTTACAAATCTTTACGCCTCTTATTTAAGCGACTTCCGTTTCCTTTTTCTTTCACTTCTCTTCTACTTCCATTTTACCATTTTTTGCATCCATTCTTTCATTCCTTTTTAATTTCTCCCCTAGCATCCTCTAACTCCTTCATCCACTCTTCCCCAAACCATCCTCCCCTAGAATCTTTACCACATTCTCTTGCCAGGTTCCTTTATCTTCCTTTCCTCTCCTACATCCTTCCCATACATGCTCCCATGTTTCCTCTTCCCATTCACATATTCTGCACTTCCTGTTATCTTTCTTTTCCCAATACATACTTGCCCTTACCTCATTTCCCAATCTAAATCTTGCTATTCTTGTCTATCTCTTCTCTCCCCATCCCTTTTCTAAATACTTTGGTACTCCTTCCTTTTTTATCATCTTATACCATATATTATATTTTGATTCCTCAATCATCCCCCATCTTTCTATTAATTGTCTTTCTCTCTCCCTTTTTTCCACTTCTTCATAGTTGACTCCAGTCCCGTCTTCTATATCTCTAGCCTTAAAGAACTCCCTCCTTTCTTCCTCCCATCTCGTTAATTCAATCGCCCTCCCTCTCCTTTCTTCTACCTCCATCAAACACCTTCTCGCTAACTCCCCTCCCTTTCCCTCCCTCAGCTTCGTCTCAAAATTCCATGCCCTCTTTCCTGCTCTAGTTCCTAATTTATCCCTTTGCGCTTCTTCTCTCACCATATATCCCGGTGTCCTCCAGTCTACCCCTAGCGTCCACCTTATATATACCTTTCTTGTAAACTTTCAATCTCTTTCCTTTCTTTCCATCTCCATATCTCTGCTCCATAACCTATAAATGCCGGCCATACCAGCGTATCAAATAACCACATTCTCCTTCTCCAATTTTTTTTTAATCTTCTTTTTCCTATTCCCCATATCTGTTTCATTACCCCTGCTGCTTTTTTATCCTTTCTCTTATATGAGCTCTATGATCTCCATTTGCTTGCAAGGTATATCCCAGATATTTAAACTCTTTTACTTTTTCTAATTTTTTTCCCTTCCATCTTCCCGTCCATTCTTTTTTTCTTCCCCGTCCTTTTCTAAACCTCATTATCTTTGTCTTTTCTACATTTAAATTCAACTTTTTCCCATCTAAGTATTTCTCTAATCCGGTAATTAAGCCCGCCATTCCTTCTTCATCCTCTGCCATCAACACTATATCGTCTGCGTATGCCAGTGTATATATCTTTTCGTTCCCTATCCTAACTCCTCCCCACCCTTTTCTCTTCATTTCTTCTTCCAAGTCTGATATTAATATATTGAATAAAAGCGGGCTCAGTGGACATCCTTGCCTTACCCCTCTCACCAACCAGAAACTATCTCCCACTTGCTCTCCTACCTTTACCTTACTTTTTGTCTCTCTAAAAATTTCCGATACTCTCTTTATTAATCCCTCTCTTATCCCCTTTTTCACCATAACTTCTTCTATCTCGCCTCGGTCTAATGAGTCAAACGCCGCCTTCAAGTCCACGAACACTGCTATCATTGCCCCTTTTTCCCTTTTAATCCTCTTATTTACTAAGTAGTTCAGAACATATATATTGTCCATTACCCCCATCCCTTTTCTAAACCCTGTCTGATTCGGTGGCTCTATCTTTTTCTCCACAACTTCTTTTTTTAACCTCTCCGATAAAACAGTCACATATACTTTATACAGCGTTGGCATTAGTGTCACTCCTCTATAATCTTTAACCTCCTTCCCTGTGCCTTTCTTCACTATTGGTATCACTACTCCTTCTTTCCACAACTCTGGCCACCCCTCTCCTCTCCATACTCTATTGCACATTATCCATGCCCATTTCTCGCATTCTGTCCCCCCATATTTCCATACTTCATTTGGAATCTCATCTATACCAGGTGCCTTTCCATCTTTCATCACCCCTAATACCTTGACTGTTTCCTCTCTTGTAATGTCCTCCTCCACATCTGTTTCCCTACCATCTCTCCCTCCTTTCCTAACTTTCCTCTCTACCCCTCCTAGTAATTCCATAAAATATTTTTTCCATTCTATCATCTCAATATCCTGGTTTACTCTTTTCCTTCTTCTTCTCTCTTTACTTACCACCTTCCAAACCTCTTCTTCCGTCCTAGCCTTCTCCGCTTCTTCTTCAAACCTTTTATTTTCTTCCTCTTTTTTTTTATCACACAACTCAGTATACTCCTTCTTTTTTCTCCTTTTAGGATAAACCATCCCATCTCCCCTAGGCTCTTCAACAACTTCTTTCCCTCCCCATTCAGTATCTTGTCTTTGGATTTTCTTCCTCGCTCTCCATCCCATTCCCTTCCTCCTCTATCTCCTGTTCTCGGATTAAAGTCACCTCCTATTATTAGCCTTCTCTCATGCTTATTTTCTTCCATCAGTTCTCTCATATCCTCTGATTTTTCCTGCATATCACCGTTCACATAAACCTCCACTATCTTCCACCTCTCTCCTCCCATATTTATCTCTTCTACTATTAATCCTTCTTTATCTTCTTTATCTTCTTTCAACTCTTTTTTATCATTCTCTGTTATACATTCGTTCCTTACTCCCATCACCATTCCTCCCATTGTTCTGCCCTTTTTATTCTTCCTCTTTGCATTTTGTACCTGCCATTTGTAACCTCTTGGTAATCTTCCTCTTACTCTTTCCCAACCCTTTTCATCTAGCCACGTCTCCATCATTACAACTACATCCCATTGTGTCAAATTTCTCATGAACTCCCTATCCTTTCTTTCTAAGCCTGCTATATTCCAGTAGCATATCCTCCATTCTTCTCTACTTTCGTTTCTTGTCTATTTTGGTTTCTCACTATTTCTTATTTCTATATCTCCTGTTCCTTTCTCTCTTAATTTCCCGATACCTCATTTTTTACTAAATCTTCCCTGTCCTCATCCCAATTCCACCATACACCTATCTGTATTCTCCCACACTTAACCCAAGTTCTTCTTCCTTTTTTTCTTTCCTCTTCCGCTATTTTCCTTAACCTATACTGCATGTTCCTTTCTACCCATGCCAAATCATCCTCTATTCTCTCCGAGCTTCCATATAACATCCTCTTCTTTGTCATCACTTCCCTCTTATGTTCCCATTTCTTCAGGTTCACTAGTGCCATTCTCTCCCCTCTTCGCTCTTCCCTTCCTACACTTCGCACTTCCTCTATCTCTACCTTAGCATCAATCCTTTTTAGTACTTCTTCCACTCCTTCCCTCAGCTCCTTCCCCTCTAATCTTAGACCCTTTATCACTATGTTTCTTTTTCTTTCTTCTCTCTCTTTTTTTTTCTATTCTTTGCTCCATTCTTCTCAGCCTTTCCTTCTCCTTTTTCCCACTCTCCCCACCTCCAAACTCACGGTTTGAGCTTTCATTTTTTAAGATTCAACTACTTAGTTGAACTATTTTGTTAAAAATTCGTCTTTTTACTGCAAAATTAATTCTTTTGCATGGAAATTAATGTCTTTGATTTATAATTTAACTACTTTCTTGAATATTCTGTTTTTTGTTTAAAATTAATTTGTTAAGCTCAAAATTGATCTTTTTCAGTCGAAAGTTTATTATTTTGTTGAAAACTTGTATTTTTTGGAACTAAAATTAAACTATTCGGCTAAGAATTATTTTCGTTTGTTTACAGAATCATCATTTTAGATGTAAGTTCATTTCATTGGTTAAAAATTTTTATATTTGACTGAAACCTCGTTTTTTTGTGTGAACCACGGTAATTAACTTTTCTGTTGAAAATTAATATTTTTGGGTTCAAATTACCGAGTTGTAACTGTCGGGTTGGTTAAGGATTCAACTAATTTTTTTAATATTCGTATTTGTATGTTTAATTCCACTGTTTTTAATTGAAAATTAAAATATTTGTTAGTCTTTTTTTAGTAGAAAATTAATCTTTTTCGTTGAAAATTGAACTATTTTGTTGACAATTTTTTGTTCTGTAAACGAAAATTATTTTGGTCATAAGATTTATCTTTTCTGGTTGTAAGTTCATGCATTTTGTTAAAAATTCATCTTTTTTGGTAGAAAATTAAGGTTCTTGGTCGAAAATTTATCTTTTTGGTTGAAAATTCATGTACTTTGTTGAAAATTCATCTTTTAGTTTAAAAATTCATGTATTTGTTTTAAACTTGTCTTTTTTTATACAAAATAAATCTTTTCGATCGAAAATTCATTTCATTGTATAAAAATTAAACTATTTCGTCGAAAATTTGTTTTTTTTTAGACCAAAATTATTTTTTTGTCTTAAAATACATCTTTTGTAGTAGAAATTTTATGTATTTTGTTGAAAATTTGTATTTTTTAGTAGAAAATTAATCTTCGTGATTCAAACTGCATTTCTTTGTTTGAAAATGGATTAATTTTGTCGAAAATTGTTTTCATTAGTCAAAAAATATTATTTGTAAATCTTAAAATTGATCTGTTTTGGGTTGAAAATTCATGTACTTTGTTCAACATTTGCCTTTCTTGGTATAAAATGAATCTTCTTGGTTGAAAATTCATCTTTTAGGTTGAAACTTCATGTATTTTGTTAAAAATTTGTCTTCTTTGGTAGAAAATTTATCTCCTTGATTGAAAACTCATCTCAATGCTTAAAAATTGAACCATTTTTTTAAAAACTGTTTTAGTCCAAAATTATTATTTTTTATCTTAAAATTGATCTTTTTTAGTTGAAATTTCATGTATTTTGTTGAAAATTCATCTGTTTGGTTGAAAATTCATTTATTTTGTTGAAAATTCATCTATTTTGTTGAAAATTCATCTATTCTGTAGAAAAGTAATCACATTAGTTTATTTTTGACGACAAATCTGTAATTGGTGACACACTACCAAATAAAATAAAAAGTATTTCTTCACGCGCATGTTTGCAAATTAGAAAGGTTAGAAGATAATTTTTTATCATTATTTTGGTTGAGAATTCATTTTCTGGTTACAATTTTATTATTAATCAATTAATACTTATTACTCTTTTTGAACAAAAAATCATCTTTTTTGGTCGAATAAATTATCTTTTCGGTGAAAAATGCATCATTGCAGTCGCAAATTTATATGTTTTAGTTAAAAATTGACATTTTTTGGGTTAAAAATTCAACTTTTTTATTAAAAATTCTTCTTTTTTGGTTTAAAAATTAATCTGTTTTGTTTGAGAATTCAACAAGTTTGTTGAAAATTCGAATTTTTTTTGTTAGTTTCAACTGTTTTTGTCTGATAATTAAGATATTTGTAGTTGAAAATATCAACTATTACACTTTTCGTTGAGAATTCATTTTTTTTTTAATCAAAGATGTTGAGTATGTTGAAAGTTCCAAAGATTTTTCACGTTTACAGTATTCAAATCACAAATTTTAATCTATCGAAAATAAACTTTTAAAATAATTGCACATGACTAAAAGAATCCAATTTTCCTGTATAAATATCTTAACATTCGAAAGCCTTCAATCTTTCAAGTCTTAATTCTAAGCATCAAATTACTCAAATGCTTTGAAATTTGAAGACAATATCGTTTTTGATTGCGGATGCCTTCAAGATTGGAAATATTTAATTTTGAATGTTCTTCAATAATAAAGCTTTACGTAAATCATAAACAAATTTAGAAGTTTAAGAACTAAAAGAATAATCCGGATTATTTTTAAATCGAAAATGCCCAGAAGAAATTGAGTTCACAAAAAACTTGTTTTCATTTTTCGGCGGCCGCATCGCGAAAGTTTGTTTCTCTGGGTGAAAAAATACTCTTAATTTTTCCAGATTAACAAAAGTAATTTTAGAGGCTTCGATCATCAAATTTACGTGAAAATGGAGATTCTCGTAGTTTACAATTTTTTTGAATATACGTATAAGTTTTAGAGAAACATCTTATGGATAAAAATTGTAGTCCGATTAAAAAAAAAATATTTGGCGATGGTAAAAGTCATCAAATGTATGATCTCATACATAAATATGATACATAAATAATAACTTGTTTTTAATCAAATCATTTTTTATATTTTCTTATATTAAAAACTAACATGCATTTCTAGAATTTACACAATTATTACACGGATTACAATTATTTGAAAAGTTAACTATTTTGTTAAAAATTGTTTTTTTAGTCAAATTTTTTTTTATCTTAAAATTTTGGTTTATCTTAAAATTTATCTATTTTTGTAGTTAAAAGTTAATGTACTTTGTTGAAAATTCATCTTTCTTGGTAGAAAATTAATCTTCTTGGTTGAACATTCATCTTTTTGGTTTAAAACTCATGTATTTTATTGAAAAATCAGCTTTTTGCTAGAAAATTAATATTTTTGGTCGAATGTTAATCTTCTTGATAGAAAATGCATCCACTGTTTTAAGAATTGAATTATTTGGTTAATAATTGGTTTTTTAGGCTAATATTATTTTTTTATCTTATAACTGATTTTTTTGTTTGTTAAAAATTGTTTTTTTAGGCCAATATTTTTTTTATCTCAAAATTTATATTTTTGGTTAAAAACTCATGTATTTTGTTGAAAAATTGTCTTTTTGGTAGGAAATTAATCTTCTTGGTTGAACATTCGTCTTTTTGGTTGGAAATTCATGTAAATTTTTTGAAAATTTGTCTTTTTGGAAGAAATTTAATCTTCTTGCTAGAAAATTCATCCACTGTTTGAAAATTGAATTATTTGGTTAAAAATTGGTTTCGTAGACTAATATTACTTTTTATCTTAAAATTGATTTTTTGTTTGTAAAAATTTCCTGGATTTTCTTAAAAATTCATCTTTCTTGTTTGAAAATTATTCTTCTTGGTTGAACATTCATCTTTTTGGTTGAAAATTCATGTAATTTTTTTGAAAATTTGTTTTTTTGGCAGAAAATTAATCTTCTTGGTTGAAAATTCATCTTTCTTTTTGAAAAATGAATTATTTTGTTAACAATTGTTTTTTTAGGCCAACATTTTTTGTTATCTCAAAATTTATCTTTTTGGATGAAAACTCATGTATTTTGTTGAAAAATCGTCTTTTTGCTAGAAAATTTATCTTTTTGGTAGAACGTTAATCTTCTTGATAGAAAATGCATCCACTGTTTGAGAATTGAATTATTTGGTTAATAATTGGTTTTTTAGGCTAATATTACTTTTTGACCTTAAAATTGACTTTTTGACCTTAAAATTGATTTTTTTTTGTTGGAAATTCATCTTTCTTGTTTGAAAATTAATTTTCTTGGTAGAAAATTGATCTTCTTGGTATGAAATTCATCCCTCTTTTTTAAAATTTAATTATTTTGTTAAAAATTGGTTTTTTATGCCAAAATTTTTTTTATCTCAAAATTTATCTTTTTGGTTAAAAACTCATGTATTTTGTTGAAAAATTGTCTTTTTGGTAGAAAATTAATCTTCTTGGTTGAACATTCGTTTTTTTGGTTGGAAATTCATGTAAATTTTTTGAAAATTTGTCTTTTTGGAAGAAATTTAATCTTCATGCTAGAAAATTCATCCACTGTTTGAAAATTGAATTATTTGGTTAAAAATTGGGTTTATAGGCTAATATTACTTTTTTGTTTTAAAATTGTTTTGTTTTTTGAAAATTCCTGGATTTTGTTGAAAATTCATCTTATTGTTTGAAAAGTGAACTATTTCGTTGAAAACAAGGGTAAAATGTTGTTTTTTTTTTGTGAAAATTTTGTTTATCTTAAAATCTATGTATTATTTTTAGACTAAAGTTACGGGCATTGTTTAAAATTCCTTTTCTTGGTAAAAAATTAATCTTCTTGGTTGAATATTCATCCTTTTGGTTGAAAATTCATGTAATTTTCTTGAAAATGTGTTTTTTTGTCAGAAAATTAATCTTTTTGGTAGAAAATTCATTTCGTTGAAAACAAGGTTAAACATTTTTGTATTTTGTTGGTAAATTTGTTTAAATCTTAAAATCTATGTATTGTTTTTAGTTGAAAGTTTATGGACATTGTTGAAAATTCGCTTTCTTGGTAGAAAAATAATCTTCTTGGTTTGAAATTATTCCCTCTTTTTTAAAATTGAATTATTTTGTTAAAAATTGTTTTTTTAGGCCAATATTTTTTTATCTCAAAATATATCTTTCTGGTTAAAAACTCATGTATTTTGTTGAAGAATTTTTTTCCGGTAGAAAATTAATCTTGTTAGAAAATTCCTCCACTGTTTGAAAGTTGAATTATTTTGTTGAAAATTGGGTTTTTAGGGTAATATTATTTTTATCTGAAAATTGATTTTATTTTGTTTAAAAATTCGTGGATTTTGTTGAAAATTCGTCTTTCTTGGTAGAAAATTAATCTTCTTGGTTGAAAATTCATCTTTTTGGTAGACAATTTATGTATTTTGTTGAAAATACGCCCATTCAGTAGAAAATTAATCTTCTTGGTTAAAAACTCATCTTTTGGATGAAAATTCATGCTTTTTTTTGAAGATTTGATTTTTTTGGTGGAAAATTAATCTTATTGGTTGAAAATTAATACCTTCGGTTGAAAATTAAATTATATTTTCAAAAACTAATTTTTTAGCGCAAATTTTTTTTTCTTATTTTGAAATTTATCTTTTTGATTGAAAATTCATGTATTTTGTTGAAAATTCATATTTTTGGGTATGAAATTAATCTTCCTGGTTGGAAATTCATGCCTTTGTTTGTAAACTGAACTATTTTGTTGAATTTTTTTTAATCAAATTTTTTTTTTATCTTAAAAGATATCTTTTTTCGTTGAAAGTTATTGTACTTTGTTGAAAATTCATTTTCTTTGTAGAAAATTGGTCTTTTTGGGTAGAAAAGTAATCACATTAGTTTATTTTTTCGTAAAAAATCGTCTATGGGTTAAAAATTGAACTATTTGGTTGAAAATGTACATGTTTGTGAAAATTAACATATGTTTGGTCTGAAAATTCAACTTTTTTGTTAAACATTGTTTTGAAATCTTTTCGTTAAAAAAATTCATAATTTTGGTCGAAAATTCAACTTTTTAGACGATAATTAATTTTTTTTCGTTGAAAATTTATACTTTACAGTTGAAAATTCATGTATTTTGTTAAAAATCCATATTTTTGGCAGAAATTTAATCTTTTTGGTTGATAATTCATCTTATTGTTTGAAAAGTGAACTATTTCGGTGAAAACGAGGTTGAAAATTGTTTTTTTTTTAGTGGAAATTTTTTTTATCCTAAAATTTCTGTATTTTTTTTTAGTTTAAAGTTTATGGACATTGTTGAAAATTTATTTTCATGGTAGAAAATTGATCTTCCTGATTGAAAATTAATCTTTTTGATAGGAAATTCATGTATTTTGTTGAAAATTCGCCTAATGGTAGAAAATTAATCTTCTTGGTTAAAAATTCATGTATTTTGCTGAAAATTCGATTTTTTGGCAGAAAATTAATCTCACTATTAGTTGAAAATTGATACCTTCGTATGAAAATTAAATTATATTTTTAAAAACTAATTTTTTATACCAAAATTATTAGTTGGTTATCTTAAAATTTATTTTTTGGTGGGAAAATTCATGTATTTTGTTGAAAATTAGTCTTTCTTGGTAGAAAATTAATCTTCTTGGTTGAAAATTCATTTTTTTAGTTGAAAATTCATGTACTTTTCTTGACAATTTGTCTTTTTGGCAGAAAATTAATCCTCTTGGTTGAAAATTCATCGCTCTTTTTGAAAATTGAATTATTTTGTTAAAAATTGATTTTTTTTATTCAAATTTTTTTATCTTAAAATTTATCTTTTTGGTTAAAAACTCATACATTTTGTTGAAAAATCGTCTTTTTGGTAGAAAATTAATCTTCTTGGTAGCAAATTCATCCACTGTTTGAAAAGTGATTTTTTTTATTCCAATTTTTTTTTTATCTCAAAATTTATCTTTTTGGTTAAAAACTCATGTATTTGGTTGAAAAATCGTCTTTTTGGTAGAAAATTAATCTTCTTGGTAGAAAATTCATTCACTGTTTAAAAATTAAATTATTTTTTAAAAATTGCTTTTTTAGGCTAATATTATTTTTTTATGTTGAAACTGATTTTTTTTCTGAAAAATTTATGTTTTTTCTTTAAAATTCATCTTTCTTTGTAGAAAATTAATCTTCTTGGATGGAAATTCATCTTATTGTTTAAAAATTGCATTATTCCGTTGAAAACAAGGTTGAAAATTGTTTAATTTCTTTTTTGGTACATTTTTTTTTATTTTAAATTTTATTTATTTTTTTTTTTAGTTGAAAGTTTATGGACATTGTTGAAAATTCATTTTCTTGGTAGAAAATTCATGTATTTTCTTGAAAATTTGCCTATTTGGTAGAAAATTAATCTTCTTGGTTAAAAATTCATCATTTTGGGTAAAAATTCATGTGTTTTGTTGAAAATTCGCTTTTAATACCTTTATTTGAAAATTAAATTATATTTGTAAAAACTAATTTTTTAGCCCAAAATGATTTCTTTTTATCATAAAATTTATCTTTTTGGATGGAAATTCATGTATTTTTGTTGAAAATTCATGTCTTTGTTTGAAAATTGTACTATTTTGTTGAATTTTTTTTTAGACAAAAATTATTATTTTTTCATCTTAAAAGTTATCTTTTTTATTTGAAAGTTTATGCAATTTGTTGAAAATTCATTTTCTTAGTAGAAAATTAATCTTCTTTGTAGAAAATTCATATAGTTTGGTTGAAAATGCATGTATTTGATAGAATATTTGTCCTTTTGGGTAAAAAAGTAATCACATTAGTTTATTTTTGACAAATAATCTGTAACTGGTGACACACTATCAAATAAAATAAAAAATATTTCTTCACGCACATGATTACAAATTAATGAATAGGAGGATTAGGAGCTGAAAAAAAAGGTTGAAAATTTTATTATTATGTCGAAAATTCAACAGTTTCGTTTAAAAGTATTTTTTTTCGTAAAAAATCGTCTCTGGCTTGAAAAGTCAACTATTTGGTTGAAAATTATCTTGTTTCGGAAAATTCACATGTTTGGTCTGCAAATTCAACTCTTTTGTTAAACATCCATTTATTTTTATTATTACTATTTTTATGTTTGGTGGAGTTCTGCGGCTTTTGTTTTAAAATCTTTTCGGTAAAAAAGATTCATAATTTTGGTCAAAAATTCAACTTTGTAGACAATTTTTTTTTTTTTTTTTCGTTGAAAATTTATCTTTTTGGTTGAAAATTCATGTATTTTGTTAAAAATCCATAATTTTGGTTAAGAAACCATATCTCATATATCGTTAATCAAAGTATAACCTTTGAATTATTTCAAACTTTACCTGTATTGATTATTTTTCGGTGAATATTTACCATTATGAACTATTAAAATTATTGTGTATCATAAACTCTGCTATTTAAATCACTGTCTACAGTATAAGTACAGAAATAAATTCAAGTTCAAGTTCATATGTGACATAACAATTGATAACAATATATAAATAAACATTCAATTAAGATATTAAGATACTCATTGATCAACAAAATGTCCTTTAAATCTTGCAGACAATGAAAACATACTTGTCAATCTTAATCTGATGAATACCTGCGTTTTGTCAGTTAATTATTATTTAAAATAAACATCATTTTCCACCAAGTCCACAAAATCAGGTAAAATGGTAAAATGTGCGATTTTTGTAGGTTAGAAAGACAGAGCAACGCACTTGCGCGCATGCGCTAAAAATTCCAAACAAGTGTTCTCAACGTTCTCAAGCTCAACGTACAAAACTTAAAAAGTCTGATAAAATGGCTTTATAATAGGAAAATGCCAGAATAAAGTGATATCAATGTACATAATTATGCACCGGACTGATTAGTTAATAAAATAGTAAGGTAAGTACTTTTTTATTCTCAATTAAACATACATCTTATTCACAACAAAATGTTTCAGGGTTATGTTATTACAGTTTATACGGTTTTTATATAATTCTATTGTTTAGAAGTAAATTTCTAAATTAAGATTTAAATTTATTGTAGTAATATAGTTGAAAATGTTTTTATTACAACATGAAATGGAAGTAAATAACAGAATTTAATATATTTAATAAGGATAAGTATACAAGCTTTCCCGCAAGTTTGATATTTGTTTATTAGTTGAAGCCGCTTGTCAAAAACAGAAATAGTACATTCTAAAATTTCAAATTCGAAGAAAATAAAAAAGGCATTTTGTTGAAATTTCGTTTTTTTTTTTTGGAAAAGTAATCACATTTTAGTTGAAACTTCATCTTTTAGGCAGAAAAAAACATATTTTTGGGGAAAAATGCAATTTTATTTGGTTAAAAAATTAAAAATTCATTTTTTTCTTTAAAGATTCATCATTTTATTTAATAGTTCATTTCTTTCGTTTAAAATGTCACTATTTTGTTTTTTAATGAAAAGTTCAACTTATTTCTAGAAAATTAGCATTTTTTGTCTTTAAAATTCAAGATTTCCGATTAAATTGTTTTTATTTATTGATTGAAAAATCTTTCTATGTTCAAAGTTAAACTCGTTTCTTGAAAATTTATCTAATGGGTTAAAATATTGAACTATTTTCTTGAAAATTCGTCTTTTTTTATAGAAAATTAGTCTTTTTTCAGAGAATTAATTTTTTTTTGTTAAAAATTCATCTCTTTGTTTGAAAACTGAAATATATTTTTAAAAATTGTAGTGCAAAATTATTTTTTTATTTTTAAATTTGTCATTTTTGGTTCAAAGTTTATGTATTTTGTTAAAAATTAGTCTTTACGGTAGAAAATTAATCTTCTGGGTCGAAAATTTATCTTATTGGTTGAAAATTCAACTGTTTTGTTGAAAAATCGTTTTGTTTTGAAAATTTAGTTTTTGAACTGAAAATTTAACTATTCTGCTTTTCCTTAAAAATTTATCATTTTCTGGAAATAATTTTTAGAAACAAAAATTAATATTATAGACCCTAATGCTAGTTCAAAAATCTTCTATACAATTATGGTACTTCGGTCAATTAAAAACGATATCTTTGAAAAAAAAGCGAAGGTGTCATTCAACCATTAAAGTTTTTGTTTGAAGATTCATCATTTTAAGTAAAACTTAATTTCTTTGGTTAAAAATTCAACTATTTTGTTAAACATTCTTTTTTTTCTTTAAATTAAAATTAATTTTTTGTACTGAAAATGTAACTGTACTATTTTTGGTTTGAAATTGATCTTTTTCACTCGAAAATTCATGTATTTTGTTGAAATTAGGTATTTTTTGGTGGAAAATTGAACTATTCGGTTATAAATTAATGTTTTCTTTGAAGATTCATCATTTTAGTTGAAAGTTCATTTCCTTCGTTTAAAATGTAACTATTTTGTTCAAAATTTGTTTTTTCAACTGAAAATGTAACTATTCTATTTTTTAATGAAAAGTTCAACTTATTTCTAGAAAATTCGAATTTTTTGGGTTTTAAATTCAAAGTTTTCTAGTACATTGTTTTTATTTATTGATCTTTTTTGGTTGAATTCAACTGTTTTTTTATTTTAAATTAAATTTTGTTTGGTTGAAATATAACCAAATATAAATAATATTTGGTTGTAAATGAACTTTTGTTGAAAATTCATATTTTTTCAGGTCATAAATTAAATTCTTTTGTAGAATATTTGTCTTTTTGGCTTGAAATTTTGTCAATTAGGCAGAAAATTAAAGTATTTAGTCGAAATCCAACTTTTTTTTTAATTCATACTTTCAAGTTAAAAATTCAATTGTTTTGTAGAAAATTTGTCTTTTTGTTTTTAAAATTCATCTCTTTTTAGTAAAAAGGTTATTAACTATTTAGTTAAAAATTCAAATATTTGGTTATAAATTGAACTTCTTCTGTACTTTGGCTGGAAATTACTTTTCTTAACTGAAATTTATCTATTCTACTTTTGACTGAAAATTGATCATTTTTATTTAAAAGATTCAACTATTCAATATTTTGTTTAGTATTCTTTATTATTATTTGTTTGAAAATTCAAAAACTCAATTGAAAGTTGTGTTACATTGTTAAAAATAAATTTTGTTTGTTGAAAATTTATCTATGTATTCTATAACTCTTCCATTTTTGGTTGAAAGTTGATCGTTTTTAGTGGAAAATTCGTGTCTTTTCTTGAAAATTAATCTTTTTGATTGGAAATTCAAACTAAGTTGGAATTTGAACTACTTACAAAATTTTCGGGTTGAAAACTTAACTTTTTTGTAGAAAATTCGTCTTTTTGGCCTAAAAATTCAACATTTCGGATGAAATTTGTTTTCCTAATTGCCTGAAAAATCTTTTCAGATTAAAGGTTCAACTCGGTTGTTGAAAATTTATCTTTTTTTTGGTTGAAAATTCATATACTTGGTTGAAGGTCGAATTATTTGCTTAAAAATTTGTCTTTTTGGTAGGAAATTAATCTTCTGAGTCAAGCATTTATTTCTTTGTTTTAAAATTAAACTATTCTGTTAAAAATCCTTTTTTTTGTCAAACATTTATATTCTGTACTGAAAATTGAACTATTCTATTTTTGACTGGAAATTTACCCTTTTTTGTGGAAAATTCATGTATATTGTTGAAAAAATATTTTGTTGTTGTAGAAAATTCAATTATTGGGTTAGAAATTAATTTTTTTGTTTGAAGATTCATCATATAAGTTTAAAATTCATTTATTTTTTTGAAAATTTAACTATTTTTTGAATTTTGTTGTATTGTTTTCTACAGTTTTTATATAGTTCTATTGTTTCTACGGTTTTTGTATAATTCTACTGCTTCTAATAAATTTAAAAATTGTTATATTTTATTTTATTAATCTAGTTGACAGTGTTTTTACTACAACATGAAATATAAGTAACTAACAGAATTAATTATATGTTATAAGGATTATAACAGAGGAAAGTGAAAATTCATATTTTTGTGTTAAAAACTCAACTTATTTGTAGAAAAATCGTTTGTTTAGCTTTAATATTCGACAGATTTGTTGGAAATTAACTTTCTTGTTAATAATTAATATATTTTGGTTGTGAATTCAACTAGTTTGTTGAAAATTAAATTTTATTTATTTAAATTTCAAGCATTACATTTTTTGTTGAAAATATAATTTTCTTGTTGAATTTAACTGTTTCGGATGTAAGATAAAAATTTTGTTTAAAATTCGCTTTTTTTCGTTGAAAATTAATTTTTAAACTGAAGATTTAAATATTTCATTTTTGGTTAAAAATTTACCTTTTTTATTCGAAAATGCAAATGTCTTCTAAAAAAGTCGTCTTTTTGCCTTGAAAAATTATTACTATTTGGTTGAAAATAAATCTTTGCAGGTTAAAAATTCAACTAGTTTGTCTAATATTTTATTAGATATTTTGTTGCAACTTTAACTATTTTGTTAATGATTCAACAATTGGTTCAAAATGCTACTATTTTTGGTTGAAGTTTAATCTTTTTTTGTTTAAAAATTCGATTTGTTTAGAAATTCATCATTGTAGGTTAAAAAAGCAACTATTTTGTTGAAAATTCGTTCCTTTTACTTGCAAGTTCGACTATTTTGTTATAAATACACCTGTTTGTTTAATCATTAATTTTGTTGTAAATTCCTGTGGACATTTTAAAATTGGTTTAATTCCCTGTTCGACAATCATACTTTTTAATCAATTTTGACAAACGGCTTTAGTTAGATGTTTTTTTAAAATGCCGAGCAGTAAAATACCTATAATTCATTTCAAATAATTTATTCTTACAGAATTACAAAAAAAAAAATGAATTCACCCAGGACGCCCCAGCAGTCAAGCCTGAGTGCTGAACTAAAGGAGGTAATCAGCAACAGGAATATGTTGACAACAAGAACAAGAATGAAAGTTCTCAGTGCTCTCGACGAAATCGACAATCATGGTATCGGCGAAAGACAGCACAGTTTGAGGTCCCAAGCCATCCAGGAAGTTCTCACATCTGAAGTTAATTACCTACGAAATTTGGAAATTATCATGGAATTCTTTATGCGGCCAATATGCGAGAAGCAATTATTAAGTCACCCTTCATACACGACTCTTTTTGAAAATATCGAAACCCTGTACAATGTGAATGCAGAACTCTTGAATGAATTGAAGCAAGATCCCGAGAATATTGCAGCCGCCTTTTACAAACTAGCTCCATTCTTCAAATTGTACTCTGTCTACGCCTACAACTACAAACGAGCCTTATTTTTGCTCCAGGAGATTCAAAATAATGACCCCAAGACTGCAGAGTTCATTGCTAGTCAAGAAACGAGGCCAGAAGTCAGCAATAAACTGTCTTCATTGCTAATTGCCCCGATTCAGAGGGTACCTCGGTACAAATTACTTTTAAAAGAAGTTCTCCGACACACTTCGCCGAAGGAAAAAAACTACAATATTTTACAAGGTTCGTTAGTACAGATAGAAAATGTCGCAGCCCACATAAATTCACTTGTGGAGGAATACGAAGACACGCAGAAATTATTAGAATTGCAAAAACATATCGTCAGTCCAGTGAATTTGGTGAAGCCAGGGAGAAAGTTAATCAGACAAGGACCACTGATGAGGGTTTCGAGACGAGGGAATTCTTCTTTCAGGAGACATTTCGTGCTCCTAAGTGACACTTTACTATATTGCAAAGGAGACCCGGAGCACTCACTCACCGTCTGTTGTCTTCTGCCTCTGAAGAAGTGCAAAGTAGAACGCGTTTTGAGCCATGGACTTTTCCGAGTAGTTTGTTTGCAGGAGACTTTATTGTTATATTCAGAGAATGGAGACAGCGAAGAATGGATTCAATCGCTACAAGATTCTGTCAAGAAATTTATTGAGTGCAGGCAAACTTTGAGGAAAGAGAGTAGTTCTAGGATTCCTCTCAGAGACGTGAATCAATTTCCTTCTGAAAACATACTGCTGAGGAGGTACAAGAGGAAACGATCTGCTGATCAAGAAGAGGCTGTGGCGAATCCCACGAAAGTTATTTACATTAATCGGGATGTCGAGACGGATACTTCTTCCGTGGGTACCTTTAATTGCTTCCCCACCTGCAAAAAGAGGAGGACTACAACGCCAGATGACATGACTATGAATGAGAAAATAAAATTATGGATGGACGGTTTGAAGTCACGACAAATAGCTTCTTCCTCTGAGCAGATTTCAAATCCAGGAGTATGCTCACTTTCCACTGTTGACGAAAATCCATCTTCCGGTTATTCCAATGAGGGTTTCAGTAGTTTTACGATAGACGACGAATTTCTTGAATCTTCGAATGCAACCAACTTGGACGCAAGCGAAATTGAATTTGACGTAGAATCTTGTAGGAAGAAGTTCGAGGTGTATTCAGGAACTCCTGCGAGACAAAATGAGCCACGGAATTGGCCATTTCAGAAAATAAGCACCTTCATTTCTTCACTACGCTCGACTTTGAGGGATTTATTTCATCGAAACTAGGCTTTTTAAATGTACAATAATCGATTTTTTACAGCATTTTTTACGTGATTGTGAAATCAAGATTCAATGGAAAAGTATAATTTATACTAGTATTTTTTGTTTTATGTAATTATGAAAGTTGTATTATAATAATAAGATATTCGCTTATTTTATTTCAATTAATCTTTTATTTTATTCTGTACAATTACATTTTTTTAACCTTTTTAGTTTATCATATAAAAAAGTCAGAATTATTTCAAATATTATAGAAGTTGTATGAGTTACCCGTTTTTTAAATATTTCAAAACTGTAACTTTCAACATTAAATAATCTCAAACTGGAATCGTTCAAAATTAAACAACTTTAAATTGAAAGCGTTTAAAACACAATTCTATATCGGAACATTGAAAATGGTTTGTTTTCATTTTTTAAATCTCAAAACTGTGTCGTTTGAAAATAATTGTATTTTATACTCGAAAAAAATGATTAAAAATCAAAAGTTTTGAATTTAAATTAACACAATATTGTACAAGGTTTCGATTTTTTTAACTCAAAGCCTGAATACATAAATTTCCTTATGTTATTTTTCGAAAATAAAAAAATAACTCAAAAAAAATGCAAAAATCGTGGCAAATAACTTTCAATTCCTTAAAAATTGTAGAGTATACAAATTAAAAGCGCCCTTTTGTTCTTGAATAAGCATTTCAAATTAAACAATTTAAAAAAAGTACTAAAAATTGTATACTTTCAAAACATTCTAAATTGTTATTTAATAAATTTTACAACTTTAAAGTGGACCATTTTCAAATTTAGAGCGTTTAAATTAGAAAAATTTTGAATTTAAATTACTGAAAAATGGTACGTACAATGTAAATTTATAGTCTTCAAATTTTTAAATTCAAATCTTTCAAAACGTGAAATTAAAAATTATTTTTGGAACTCAAAATATAACTACCCATTTTTGGATTAAAATTTATTTTTTCATGTGAAAATTCTACTAAGTATTTGGTATAAAATTCATTTATTATGTTGAAAATTCTTTTTTTTTAATTAATTTTTTTAATTTATAATTTAACTATTCCATTTTTGATTGAAAAATATACTCTTTTTTAGTTGATAATTCAACTATTTAAAAAAAATTAATCTATTTCGTGAAAATTCGTCTTTTTTGGTAGGAAATTAATCTTCTTGGTTGAAAATTCAACAGTTAAATTTTCCAGAGACGAATGTGCTAAAAAATTCAACAGTGGGATTTTTAACAGACAAATTTTCTACAAAATTTAACTATTGCCTTTTCAACTATACTACGCATTTAAAATGTAAAATTATTCTATTTGACAACAAAAAATCTCGGCTGAAAAAATTATTCAAAAAATTAAAAGAATTTTTAACAAAATAGTTAGGTTTTCAATCAAAAAGATGAACTTGAATTTTCAAACAAAAATACGAATTTTCAAACAAAAGTTAATTTTTAAGCAAATAGTTACTTTTGAAATTTCATCAATTTTGGAGGTTTATAATTAAAAACTTGACTTTCGATCTTCAAAATCATTAACATATAAGAATTTTTATTTATAAATCTTCAAATTGAAAAATATTGAACTGAAAATCGTTAAAATTTGAGAAGTTTTAATCGTAAATCTTCGAAATTGAAGAACTTTAAATTGTTAATCTTGAAAATTGAGTTTTTAATTTCAATGATTCACATTCGAAATGTCTTCATTTTGGAAGATTTAGAATTATAAACTGGACTTTTGATCATTAAAATCAACAAAATTTAAGAATTTTTATTTATAGATCTTTAAAATTCAAGAGTTTTTAATTGCAGTTCTTCAAAATTGTAGAACTTTAAAATGTAAATCTCATAAAATTGAAGAGTTTTTAATTTTTAAGATTTGCAATAAAAAACTGTACAAGTTTTTAGATTTACAAATTAAGCATACTGGAATTTTGATGCTTTACATTCGAAATTTTTTCATTTTGGAAGATTTAGAATTGAAACCTTGACTTTTGATTTTCAAAAAAATCATCTATTGTAAATTTTCAAAATAAACAATTTTTTAATTTCTAAGCGTTAAAATTAAAGAACTTTCAATATTAAATCTTCAGAATTCGACCATTCCAAAAAATATGTTCTAAAATTACATACCTATAAAATATAAATTTTGAAAATTATATAATATGTAATTCTATATTTTCACAATTCAAAAATTCGCTTTCGAAGTTTCTTCGATTTTGTAGATTAGAAATTGAAAACTGGACTTTTTATCTACAAAATTATACAAATTTATCAATTTTTATTTACGCATGTTTAAAATAAAAGAATTGAAGAAATTGAAGAATTTTAAATTGCAAATCGTTAAAATTGAATAACTTTCTACTTTAAATTTTCAGAATTGAACTATTTCAAAGAAATATTCTCTAAATATAAATCTTGAAAATTGAATAATGTGTAATTCTATATTTTCACGATTCAAGAATTAAAAATTTTAAATCTTTAAAATTGCAGAAATTCGATTCCAAGTCTTTCAAATTTAGAGTTTTTAATTTTGAAAATTTACAATTAAAAATTCTGTGATTTTTGATGATTTACTTTCGAAATTGCTTCAAATTTGAAGACTTAAAATTGAAAACTTGACTTTCGTTCTCTAGAATTATTCAAATTTAAGAATTTTTATTTATTCATTCTTAAAATTAAAGACTTTTCAATTGTAAATTAAAGAAGTTGGTGAATTTTCAAAAACGTTTTAAAAATAAATCAGTTTAGTAAGACTCAGAATTCCAAAATGTTTTTCAAGAAAATCTAATTAGGATGTAAAATCCCAAATTAACTCATTATTGCTTAATGGTATAATAATTTTTTTCTTTATTGCTTCTAATTCTTGCTGGGATAAATGCTGAAAGCCTATTAATTTAAAATTAAAGTTAAATTGAAATGGTGTAAAAGCTGATGTAGCTATTTGAATTTTTTAATTTGTGATTATCAATTATATTTGATATCACTTTGAATTAAAGCATGTATTTTAATTTGATAATTATGTTATTTTTGCTAGTCCTTTATAATTCATACCTAGTAATAATTTTGAATTACGCGCCGCTCACAAAGGATATATAGGGATCTACCTTACCGACTGTTATTCATGACAATGGTAGAGGGCGCAACAATCGAATTCTCGCAGTTGCGTGACGTGCCAGTCGAAAAGACACGGCCAACGGATTTTGGTCCAGGCACAAAATTGTTTAAAAGTTAATTAAAATAAATCAAACGAAGAATTACTGGTGAGATAAATATCAGGTCCAAGGACCTCATTCTTCAGCGTCTCGAGAAAAGCTTGTAAGTCTCAAAACAGTTCTGTCCATTTTGCCCGCATACTTGTTTTCCCGGTAAAATTTGCTTCCTGTTTACCAAATTTGCGATAAATTCTTTATTATAATAATGGCGATTTCTCATACAAACGGATTTTATATTCTCATTTATTACCCGTATTTACTTTATTGTCTCTTATAAAACTCGAGGAAAATGGGTTTGAGAAATGATTCATTTGGAGGTTATGTTGGTGTAAAGCTGCTTGATTTCCATATTTCATGAAACTGATACAAATTCTGATATTTGTCAGGCTAATTTGTGAAACTTTCATTTTAAAAGTGCCTTTGAAGCATCTACATCAGTTTCTTCTTAAATCTCTTAAATATCGAATTTTGTATTGATTGTGTACGCATCGCGTATTTGATTCAGAATCTGATGTTGAAGTAATTGAAATCGTAAAAATTTGGAAGCATACAAAAGCCTATTACATTAATACTGTGTTATTTAATTTAATATTGCACGGATTGGACTGTACGTCCTGTGAAATGTTTTTAATACGAATGTTTTACTTGGATATATATTAAGGTGGTCCAAACAAAAATCTTAATTTTTGGTCTTAAATGGCACCCTGATAAAGTGTTTTTTTTGTTGTGAAAAAGACTATTTTTAGTTCAACATGTGGACAGTATACTCCGGTTTTTTTAACTGTTTTCAAGAAACTTCCACGATTTCTTGATTTTTTGTTTAATTGGGAATTGAATTAATAAAACTCAATAAGAAAATCCTACTATTTTTGTTTGAAATTTCATTATTTTCAATTAAAAAGTCTATTATTATATGTTTAGTTCCGTATCCATCTCCTTTGGTTAAGAATTTAATTATTTTGTTGAAAACTCATATTATTTGGTCGAAAATTCAACTGCATTTATGAAATATTTATCTTTTTATAGAAAATTCGTGCTTTTTAGATTGAAAATTTATTTGATAGTGGATTACTAATCTTTTTTTTTAAATTAATTATTTTCAATTTATCCGTTTTGGTTAAAAATGCAACTCTTTTATCAACAATTCGTTTTCTGTTTTGTGGAATTTAACTGTTTTTTTTTATTTAAAATTATTATTATTCAAAACTTGTTGGCTTAAAATGAACTTTTCCAACCAAATATTATTTTTAGGGTTGAAAATTAACGTTTTTCTTGAAAATTAATATAGCTGAGTTGGAAATTCTAGTGTTTTGTAGAAAAATATTTTTCTTTCAGGACTAAAAAATCTTTTTTGATCAAAAAATCAACCGTCTTGTTGAACACTCATCTTTTTGAATATAAAATTCGTCCTCTTTGTTTGAAAATTCCATAATTTGGTTAACATTTTTCTTCTTTCTTGACTGAGAAATCTTTCTTATTTGGACATTTGTCTTTTTGGTATGATAATTCCTTTCGTTTGGTAGAAATTCCATGATTTCGGTTTAAGATGCAACTCTTTTGTTTTAAATTCGTCTTTTTGGTTGAATTAAACTGTTTTTCATTCAAAAGTAAAATTCTTTTTAGTTCAACTATCAAATGTTCTTTTTTGTTGAGAATACATAGATATTGGTAGTAAATTAAAATATTTGGTTGAAAGTTGAACTACTTTGTTAAAAGTTATTATTATTTTTTTTGTAGATTCATTTTATTTGAAATTTCATCTCTTTGGATATAAATTTCACTGTTGTGTTGAAAATTTGTTATTTTTTGTTTGAAAATTAATTTTGCCAACTAAAAATTGAACTATTCCTTTTTTGGTTGAAAATTTGTGTTTATGGTTGAACTAAACTGTTTTTTATTAAAAAGTAAAGTCTTTTTTAGTTCAGCTATCATCTGTTACATTTTTTGTTCAGAATGTATAGATATTGGTAAAAAAATCAGCTAATTTAGTTGAAAGTTGAACTACTTTGTGAAAAGGTTTTTTTTTTTTTTGAAGGCCCATTTTATGTGAAATTTCATCTCTTTGGTTATAAATTTCACTGTTTTGTTGAAAATTCGTTATTTTTTGTTTGAAAATTCGTGTTTTAGGGTTGAAAATTAACGTTTTTGATTTATATTACAAAGTATTTTTTAGTTGGCTTATCAACTTTTTGATTTTTCATTGGGGATATGTCTTTTTTGGTCTAAAATTAAACTTAGAAAGTTAATTCCTTTTAAGTGAAAAGTCTACTATTATTTCTTTGGTTTAGAATTTATCTTTTTTGGTTGAACATTTAATTATTGTGTAACGAAATTATATTTTTCGGTTGAATATTCAATTGTTCTCTAGAAAATTTGCTTTTCTGTCTTGTAAATTCCAGTATTAGGTTTCATTTTTTGTCTTTCTTGACTGAAAAATCTTTCTTAGTTGAAGATTCATTTCCTTGATTGAAACTTAATTTTTCAATAGAAAAATTATCTCTTCCATTTTTGGTTAAAAATTGATTTTTTAGTTGAAAATTCATCTTTTTGGGTAAAAAATTATTCTTCTTGTTTGAAAAATCCTCTTCTTGAGTGAATAAGTTAACTGTTTTACTACAAAATTCAACTATTTTGTTGAAAACTCAACTTTGTGTTGAAAATTCGTCTCTTTTGCTTGAAAGTTTAACTAATTGGTTCAAAAATTAACTTTTTGTTGCAAATTCATCCTTCGGGTTTGAAAGTAAATTGTTTTCTAAAAAATTCGGCATTTAAGCTTGAGAACTTAACTATTTTGTAAAAATTTGCTTTTTGGCTTAAAATTTCAACAATTTGGAAGACAATTTAGATATTTGGTCAAAAATTCAACTTTTTTGTTGAGAATTCGTCTTTTTTGCTTGAAATTGCAACATTTTAGTTGTAAATGCAACTGTTTGGTTGATAGTTTTTTTTTCTTCGAAAATTGAAGTAGTTGATTGAAATTTCATCGTTTTGGGTTTAACAATAAGTCAATTGTTTTATTAAAAAATTCGACTTATAAAAAATACTCCTTTTTACTTAAGTTTCAACAATTTTGCAGGAAAATTATCTGTTTGGTTGAATATTCCACTATTTGGTTGAAAAATCCACTTTTTTGTTGTAAATGCAAATGTTTGTTTCAAATTTTTTTTTTATAGAAAATTCAACTATTTTGTTGAAAATTCCACTTTTTGTTAACAATTCGTCTCATAAATTGTTGTTTCTCTCCTGCTTGAAAGTTTAACTGTTTGGTTGTAAATGCAACATATTTGGACTTGAAATCTTAGGAGTATGTTACGTATGCACGTCAATTTGAATTGAAAGAATTTATTCTCCTATTTTCGTGAAAAATCACCCTATTTCCCTCGTTTTGAGAGCATTTTGGCCTGTGAAGTCTGATCTAATTATTCGATTGTAAAATTTCAGTTATTTATTTTCAGGCTTCATAAACTACAATCATGTTTGGCCAGACAGGGTTTGGTGCAAGTGCCACACCCGTCTTCGGTGCCAATACCTCTCTCTTCAATACAAAACCAGCAGGCACGACACCCGGAGGTTTATTCGGAAATACTGGAACAGCATCAGCATTCGGCCAGCCTGCAACAACACAGTCTTCCTTCGGAGCTTTTGGCAATACTAATACAAATGCGAATCTCTTTGGAGCCCAGCCAACAGCAAGCACGAATCTATTCGGAACTACAACCGTCACACCAGCCTTTGGTCAAGCTAATAAACCAGCCGGTTTTGGTTTTGGTGCAGCCACCAATACCGGCCTTTTCGGACAGACACAACAGACGCCCCAGCAAACGACGCCTTTCGGCCAAGCTAATAAACCAGCTGGGTTTGGTTTTGGTGCAACCACCAACACAAGTCTTTTCGGACAACCCCAACAAGCTCCTCAACAAACGACGCCTTTCGGCCAAGCCAATGCTTCAGCAAATACAAGCCTGTTTGGATCAACGCCAGGGTTCGGAGCCACGAACAATGCAGCTGGTATGACTGGAACTTATGTCAAGTTCGCTCCAGTTACTGGAACCGATTCAATGATGAAGAATGGAGTCACCCAGAGCATTTCAACGAGGCATCATTGCATAACTTGCATGAAGGAGTACGAGGGGAAATCACTGGAAGAGCTGCGTCTCGAAGATTATAATGCGGGTCGAAAAGGAGGAGCACAGGGTATTATTTAGTTCATAATGTATTTTTTCAGGATGGCCGCAGGTCTGGGAGAACCTGGAAGTCAGGGCATATTTTTTTTTTTTTAGGGAAAGTCAAGGGGGTTGACAAAAAATTGTAGCAGTCTGGTATTTTTTGTAAAACGCACTTTGAGTAATTGTCAAGAATAATCAGAGGTGCAGACAATCACTTCTAGTCACTTTTTTCTGAAATTAATTTTTAGTAATTTTTCTTTGAATAAATTAAAACAGAGAACTTTAGGTTAATCACTAGTGATTTCAGGTCTATACTTATTTCTGAATTTTCTTGAATTATTTAGAAATATTTCAGGGTATTTTAAAAAACTACAAGAAATTTTTAATAGATTTCAAGGGATTTTACATATTTTAGGGTATTTAAAAAATTTCAATGAATTTTTAAGAGCTTTAAAAAGTTTCAGGACATTTAAAATATTGAAAAAATGTTCAGGTATTTTAAAAGATTCGGAAAATTTGTCAGTAGGTATCAATAACATGAAGTGATTACAAAGTATTTTAAAGGATTTACAATATTTCAGGGTATTTTAGAAGATTCCAAAGAATTTGTTGTTGATTTCAATAATTTGAAAGAATTCCAAAAGACTTTAGTGTATTTTCAATAATTTGAGGGAATTTTCAAGAGTTTTAAAAAGTTTCAATGATTTTAAAAAGATTTCCAAGAATTTGAAACATTTCAGGGTATTTGAAAAGATTTCCAAGAATTTTGAATAGATTTCAATAATTTGAAGGGGTTTCAAAGTATTTGTAAGATTTTAGAGTTATTTTTTGAATGCTAAGGAACTTTTAGAGTTTTTACCAAAATTTCATGAAATGTTCAAGGACATAAAAAAGTTTCGAGGGATTTGAAAAGATTTTAGGGTACCTAAAAGACTGCGAGGAATTTTTAATAGATTTCAATAATTTTAAGATATTCCAAAGGATTTTAAACTTTCGAGGGTATTTAACAAAATTCCAAAGAATTTTTAAGAGCTTTAAAAACTTTTGAAGCATTTCAAAAGGTTCTAACGGATTTGAAATATCTTAGGATATTTTTAATTTATTTTAATAGTTAATAATTTCCAAATATTTCGAGGGGTTAGCAAAGATTTTAGGATATGTTAAAATATACCAAGAAATTTTCTATAATTTTAAGGGGTTTCAAAGAATTTCAGAAATGTTTGGGTATATTTCAAAATTTTAAAGAATTTTTGAAAACTTTTAAAAAGTTTCAAGACATTTCAAAAGATTTTATGGCATTTTTTTGTGAGTTTCAAGGTATTTTTAAGGATTTAAAAAATTTTCAAGGCATTTCAAAATATTTTAAGGTATTTAATCAAATCCCAAGAAATTTTTAGGAACTTTAAAAAGCTTCAAAGTATTTAAAAACGTTTTAAAGGATTTAGAATATCTTAGGGTATTTTTACTTGATTTCAATTATGAATAATTTCACAGATTTCCAAATGTGGGGGGGGGGGGCTTACCAAAGATTTCAAGATATGTTAAAATATTCAAAAGAATTTTCAATTAATTTCAATCATTTACAGAGAGTTTAAAAAATTTTAAAGATTAGGGTATTTTTTTAAATTTCAAATAATTTTCCAGGGTTGTGAGAAATGTCAAGTGATTTCAAAATATTTTAGGATATTTAAAACAAATTTCAATACATTTTTAGCAGTTTGAAAATGTTTCAAAAAGTTTTTAAAGGATTTGGAATATTTTATGGTATTTTAAATTGTTTCTGCAGGATGTTCGAAGATTTTAGTACAGTTAAAAAAATGTCAAGGTGTTATAAAAAAATCAAACAAATTTCAAGGCATTTCGAAATATTTCAGGGTATTTAAAAAAACTTCCAAGAAATTTTTAGCAACTTTAAATTGTTTCAAGTGTTTTAAAAAGTTTTCGAAGGATTGGGAACATCTTATTGTATTTTAAATTGATTTCAATAAATAATAATTTCAAATATTTCCAAATATTTTAAGGAATGACCAAAGATTTTTAAAATTAAAGGATATTCTAAAATATTCCAAGAAATTTTCAACTGATTTCAATAATTTGAAGAGATTTTTATGAATTAAAAAAATTTTAAAGGCATTTCAAAATATTTTAGGATATTTAAAAAAATTCCAAGACATTTTTAGGAACTTTAAAAAGTTTCAAGAGATTTAAAAAGTATATAAAGGATTTGGAATATCTTAGGGTATTTTTAATTGATTTTAATAATTGAAAGTGATTCTGAAGGATTTTTAAAGATTTTAGTACAATTAAACAAATTGCAAGGGGTTTTCAAAAATTCAAACAGTATTCAAGGCATTTCGAATATTTTAAGATATTTAAAAAAATTCTAAAAAATTTGTAGGAGCTTTAAAAAGTTTCAAGTTATTAAAAAATATTTTGAAGGACTTGGAATATTTTAGAGTATGATAAAAGATCCCAATGAATTTATAGTTAATTGCCGTAATTTAATGTGATTTTAAAGGATTTAAAATATTTTTGGGTATTTCGAAAGATTTTGAAGCATTTTCAAGAGATTAAAACATTTTTAATGGATTTCCAACGTTTTTAATTATTTGAGGGATAACCAAATTTTCATGTGATTGTTGTTATAAGGTTTCAGGAAATATCGTAGAATTTTAAAAGATTTTATAATATATTTCAATGGATTTCAAATCATTCATTCACCAGAAGTGAGGGATTTCTTATGGCTTCAAAGATTTGAAGAGATTTTCAAATATTTTAGACAATTCATTTGAATTAATTTTTCATTCACCCTGAATTCTTATTAATTTATCCTGAATTCTTCTAAATTCACTCAGTTCTACTTAATTAATTTTATTTTCTGTTTGATTCTTCCTGAATTATTTTAAACTCTACTTGAATTCATAGACATTTTATTACATTTTTTTAATTCCCTTGAATTTTTCTAAACTCATTTCAAATTTATTGAATTCAATGCGTTTTCTTTATATGAATATATGATATTCTTCGAATTCCTGTGAACTTCCTCAATTTTCTCTAAATTCACTGAAATTTTACTGAAATCAATAGAAATTTTTATTTTTTCCAATTTATTTTAATTCTTTCGATTTTAAAACTTTATTTGTTCTGAAGTCTTATGAATTTATTTTGAATTCTTTAAGATTCGCCTGGAATGCTGATAAATGTCATCGAATTCTTTTGAATTCTATTAAATTAAAAAAAGTTGTCGCATTATTAATGCACATTATCCACTTATTGGGTTAGAAATTAGTCACTTGTTGTCATCTTTTTGGTTTAAATAGACGGATTTTTCACTTTCGTAATGTAAATCAGACTGGCAGTCCTGAGAATTAATCAGGGAAAAATCAGGGAATTTTGAAGATTAAGTTTTGCGGCCACCCTGTTTTTAATTATAATTTCCTAAGCAAAATGCAATTTAAAAAAATGTTTTCTTTAGGTCAAACAACAACCGGACTGTTTGGTGCAGCACCACAGGCTTCACCTTTTGGAAGCGCAGCTCCAGGCGCAAACCCTGCAACTTCCACTTTTGGTGCCATAGGTGGAGGATTCGGAGTCACGAGCCAACCAGGAGGTACCGGACTATTCAACAAGCCAATAGCCGGTTTTGGCGCACCAGCGACAACGACCAGCTCCTTTGCCTTCAATTCTACTCCCTCGACCAACCTATTTGGTGCGAGTACACAAGCAAAACCATTTGGAGCAGCTGCCCCAGCTCCTCTTTTCTCCACGACCAGCACCGCTCCAACCGCTACAGGATTCGGAACGACTCAAACCGCCGGCTTCGGAGCATTCGGAGCCGCACAACCAAATCAGAGCATCGGACTCTTCAATCAGAACAAGTCAGCCTTCACACTTCCTGCTTCGTCGGCAAGCACCGGGTTCGGAGGATTCGGACAAACCACGACGACAAACACTGGCACGAATTTATTCGGTGCTAAACCCGCTGGTACAACAGGATTTGGAACGACCTCTGCTTTTGGTGCAGCTCCTGCTCCTGCCTTTGGTACCAACATCGGTTTCGGTGCAGCCCAAAACACGAATACGTCCTTGTTCAACAATTCGTTTAAACCAGCAGGACAAACCACAGGCTTCAGTTTCGGAAATACTGGAGCCACGACCGCACTTGGTGCGAATCCTGGCTTGAATCTGGGTGGAGGAACTTCGCTTTTTAATCAACAGAAACCAGGAGGCTTGTTTGGATCAACAGGAGCTACGACAGGGTTTAACAACACTGGTGCTTTTGGTGCCTCGACTGGATTTGGTACCGGTGGGAGTGCTTTGCCATCATTCGGAACTAATCTTATGGGTGGAATGGGAACAAATCAAGTTCAGCCAAATGCCAATTCCGTTCCAGTACATCAGCAGATTCTGGCTTTGGTATCAGCGCCTTTCGGCGATTCTCCCCTTCTCAAGAATCTTTTACCAGCTTCCGGAAAAACTGAAGAACTTCTGAAACCTATGAATCCGACAAATAGGTCGCTAAACAGTCCTCAGTACAAAGTTACACCGAATAATAATTCTCCAAAAATCAAAGCGAGAGTAGTCACGTCTGGTCACATGTCCAAGAAATCTTTATTCGAGGGTCTTGAAGAAGAAGATCCTGCTTTATTGGAAGCCTTTCAACCACGTCCAAATGCCAAACGATTGGTTCTGCGTCCGAAGACAGTGACAAGTATTTCTCCCTCATCACCGCGCGAGAATACAAACATGAATACCAGCAATATTGATAATAGAGAGTTGACGAGTCCCAGAAATGAAGAACCTAGAACGGAATCTAGCCCCAGAACTGAAGTCACCAATAAAGAAAATGAAATCCAGGAAACGAATCGTCGCTTGTCAAGCGACAGAAGATCCTCGACTTCCTGGTTGAAATCAACGATTCCGAGGAAAAAGACCACGGACGAGGACTTTGATGGCCAACAATCACCCTTCAGAGGTTCCGATGTTCCTTCAGAAGGCCTGGATAATACTGTCGTGGAATTGAGACCCAATAGTGGACCTGGACCCCAGAAACAGTTTCTCTCGCTCTTTGCTCAGAGCAATTCTTTCAATTCTTCTCTGAATCCAGACAAGAGTACTTCCGATTCGATTCTAGAACGGGATTCAGATTCAGGACAGGACTTGGATGAAACTCCAGTTTCTCCTCTCCAATCCGCAAACGTTCCAAGATTATCTAAAGTAAAATTACAAAGAGTAGGTTACTACACGATACCTTCCCTTGAAAAACTCGATGACTACGTTTGCGGAGAGACTTGTGTCGTTCCTAATTTCACAGTCGGAAGAAAGGGTTATGGCAATGTCTACTTCCCTGATTCGTTTGATGTTTACGGACTGAATTTGGATGAAATTGTCCACTTCAGACACAAAGAGGTGATTATCTACCCAGATGACGAGAAGAAACCTCCAATCGGCCAAGGCTTGAATCGAAAAGCTCAGGTGACTCTTGACCGAGTCTGGCCTCATGATAAATCACGGCATGAACCAATCACTGATCCACATCGTCTACAGGAAATGAATTACGAGGTAAAATTGAGACAAGTCTCTGCTAAGCATGATACTCGTTTTCTCGAATATCGACCCGAAACTGGATCCTGGGTTTTCAAAGTCGACCATTTCTCCAAGTATGGTTTGAGCGACTCTGACGACGAGGACGAGGGTAACGAAGTCGAGATGGGTGACTCTAAGGCCAACGAAGAAAAACAACGAAAGAAGCTATTAAAAACGAAACCTAGAAGAAAGTCGCAGTCAGAAACAACAAAACCAGAAGGGAAAACTGAGGCCAAACAAGGACAACTGTCTGAATTGCAAAGTTCTTTGAACGACTCGATAAATTCGACACATTTGATACCGTCTGAATTCACGTTTGATAGATCAAGCGATTGTTTGTACAATTATAAAGAAGATTCTTCTGCTTCAGCGAGAGATTGCAGATTCGAAAAGCAGTCAGCGCTGAGTCCCACATCCATGTACGCTCGGATCATCGGCACTGATAGTCACAAATTGCAACTGATGAAAGCCGATTTATTCGACTCGAATGGAGCCGATGGCGGTGATGATTACATGTTTGAGGAGACGCCTCAAATTCGTGATAAAAGTCGAGACTTTGGAGGCGACAAACTTACCATCGATTATCACAAAACCGTGATGGAACAGATTCCTATGCTCCGTTCCAATCTGACCCTACAAGGCTCTTTCACTAATGATTCAAGACTTCAGGAAACCAAGGAAGTTAAACCGAAACAGCAGGCGGAACAAGTTCCTTCCGCGAAACCTGCAGTCGTGAATAAAGTTCTTCCAGCTCCAATCGTCCGAGCAAAGACAGTGGTTCTTAAATCTAGAACTGAGCTGATTCCTTTCAAGGATTCTATAATTAACAGGCTACGTTCTCGATGCATAGCTGACGCTGGAATCCAGATGGGCAGAATGTTTAAGCCTAGTTGGGGTCCGGGATTGACTCTGATTTCTCTGAGTACACAAGAACAGGCAGCGAACATTCCTCTGAGAAATAGTGTGACTCAACTAGGATCCTACATCTCTGGTCGCTTCCTGGATGACATGACCTCGACGAGCATTGTGCAGAGACTTCAAATCCTGGGAGGCAGTGGTGTGGAGCCCGATTATTTAATAAGATTCAAGGAAAGCGTCGAAGGACACCTCAGAGTGCAACTAGAACACTGCGTCTTGGGACAGGAAGGTGATTGTCCAGCCGTCGCAGCAGCAACTGGAGACTCGGGGATTGCTGCCTTGCATGCGCACTGCAACCTGGCTCAAGAATTCGCAAATCAGTTGGAGTCTAGCCATTCAGGAACGGATAGCCAATCAGTATTTGAGAGTCAATTGGAGGCCGACAAGATGGCCAAGTATTCAAGCGATGTTTGGCGATTGTGCGTTGCACTTTGGGGAAATCTTCCAGATATTGAGAAAGAGGATGATAAGGAGGATCATAAAAGTGTCATGGTGAGAAAAGAGGCTCTCAGTGATTGGCTTAAGAGCGTGGTAGAAAAAATCGTTCGAGTCAATCTTTCTGAATTAAACTCTGAAGATCAGATTATGTTTGAACTTCTCTCGGCCAATAAATTAGACGACGCTTGTGCTTTAGCGAGAAAAGTGGTGGGAGATCATTGTTTGGCCTTGCTGATGTCACAGTTGGGTGGTGCGACTTCTGTCAGAGAATTGATTAAGCAACAACTAGCCCTCTGGCAGGAAACTGATGTTGATGGAGACTTGTCAATTTATCGACTCAAATTGTTTATGATCGTGGCTGGAGAGCCTCTGATTTGCAGTAAACAAGGGACGATTAATGTCTGCGAAAATCTGGATTGGAAGAGAGCCCTAGCTTTGCATCTGTGGTACTTGTCGCAACCAACCGCTTCCATCACTGATGTCCTGGAACTTTATGAAGGGTCCTTTAATACCGATTCCAATGAAGTTTATGCAGTAGAGCCTCGACCCGAGTACTTTCAAGAGGATTATCATGCGGAAATCAGCAATGAAAAGCCTATTTATGACCTGTGTTTCCATCTATTGAAACTTTATTGTACGGGTAATCATCCACTCGAGGAGGTTTTGAATCCTCTAACTCACACGGCTGATCCCTTGGATTATAGACTCAGTTGGTTGACTCAGCAAATGTTGGTTGCTTTGGGTTATTCGCATCTTTCGGATTACGTGGCGGCTCTCACTCATGCTAATTTTGCTGCTCAGTTGGAAACCTACGACTTGTGGCATTGGGCAATTTTTGTTGTGCTCCATCTGCAAGATTCGGGGAGAAGAAGAAGCGCTGTCTTGGATTTATTGGCGAGACATGTGGAGTTGGATGAGAGTGAAAACTATGTAAAGAGGGAGAATTTCTTGAGAGAGGAACTTGGAATTCCATCGATCTGGATCAATCAGGCTAAGGCTGTCAAGGCTTGTGCCTATAAAAGGTACTTTTCTGGTAGTTTGCTTCGAAAAAGAAAACGAATACAATTCAAAGGAAGTAATTGATTTGAATAATTATATAGAGTTTACACTCGTTCCCCTAAATGCGAATTGAATTTATAGAACCCAACTAGAAAATCCAACTATTTTTGGTTAAAAGTGAATTCCTTTTAGATTAAAAGTCTACTATTATATCTTTCGTTCCAAATTCATCTCGTTTGTTTATAAATTCGACTATTTGCTTGAAAATTTATTACTTCGGTTGAAAATTCAACTATTTTGATAATAACTCATCTTTTTTGGTGGAAAATTCAACTATTATGTTGTAAAATCGACTTTTGGTGTTGAAACTCAACTTTTTTTCTGGTAGAAATTTAAACTTTTTTGTTTATAAATGCAACTGTTTGGTTGAACATTAATCTGTTTTGGTTCTGGGTTCAACAGTTTTGTTGAAAATTCGTATTTTTTGGTTTAATTCCATTTTTCTTTTATTTCAATACAAATATTTCTTGGTTAAAATATTTAGGAATTCCAAGGAATTTTCAATTGATTTCAATAATTTGAAAGGAGTTTTGGAGAGTCATCATTTTAGTTAAATATTTATCACTTTGGTTGAAAATTGGTTGTTTTTTCTTTTCGGTAAAATTCATTTTTTAGCTGTTACATTCTTAGTTGCAAATTCATCATTTTTGTTTGAAAATTCAGCTACTTGGTTAGCTGAACTAGTTTGGTTAACATTTAACTAATTTATTTAAAAAAATTTTTGTTTTGTTTTGAGAATAAATTTTTCTAACAAACTGAGAATGTAACTTCCATTTTTTCTTGAAAATTTATCTTTTCTAGTTGAAATTTCAACTCTGGTTTAAAATTCATGTGTTCTGTTGAAAATTCGTCTTTGTCGATGTAAAACGAATCTTCTTGGTTGAAAATTCATCGTTTTTGCTTAAAAATGCAACTGTTTGGTTGAAAATTCGTCTTTTTTTGTTGAATTGAACTGTTTTTTATTTCAAATTGAAAGCTTCTTTGCTTAAAATATCAATTATTTGGTTGAAGGTTGAACTATTTTCTAACAAATTCATTTTTTGGTTGAAGAATCATAATTGTTGTTGCAAATTCAACTGTTTTGTAGAAAATTCGTCTTTTTGGCTTGAAAAATAAATTATTTGGTTAAAAATTCGTGTATTTCATCGAAATTTCGCCATTTTTTGAAATAAGTGAACCTTTTTGCTTGAAAATGTATTTTTTTTAATTAAAAATGCAATGTTGGTTGAAAATGCATGCACATATTTTGTTGAAAATTCGTCTTTTTCGGTAAAAAATTAATCTTCTTGATTGAAAATTCATCAACTATTTGTTTGAAATTTTTTTCTTTCTTGTGTAGAAAAACTTTCTTTGTTTAAAATTGACCCCTTTTGTTGGAAATTTGTCTTTATGGCCTGAAAAATCATGTATTTCGTTGAAAATTCATCTTTGTGGTGAAAAATTAATTTTCTTAGTGAAAAACTGGTATTTTTTATTGAAAACTTAACTGCTTGGTTGAAAATTTAACTATTTTGTTGAAAATCCCCTTTTTTGGTTGAAAATTCATCATTTATAAGTTGAAAATTCAAGTATGTATTTGGTTAAAAATTAATGTATTTTGTTGAAAATTCGTCTTTTTGGGCAGAAAATTCAACTGTTTCCTTGAACATTCATCTTTTTAAGTTGAAAATTCAACTTTTTGGGTTGAAAGTTTAACTGTCTTCCAAAAAATTCGTCTTTTTGGCTTGAAAATGCAACTGGTTTTGTCTGAACTTTATTCTTTTTTTGTAAAAAAATTCGACCATTTGGTAGAAAATTCATCTTTATTGCTTGAAAATTCAACTATTCACCTGTTTTTTTTGAAAATTCGTTCTTGTGTGTTAAAAATTCATCTTTCTCGGTTAAAAATTAATTATTTCTTTTTGTTTGAAAATTCATTTGCCTTTAAAAAATCGTATTTTTGGCTTGAAAATTGAACTATTTGGTTAAAAATTCATCGTTTTTCTTAAACATTCGTTTTTTTTTCAGTTATACTATTTGGTTGTAAATACAACTGTTTGGTTTAAAATTAATTTTTATTTAAATTTAACTATTTGGTTGAAAATTCTTATTTCTTTATTGAAAATTAACCTTTAAATTGATTTTTTCGGGTTTCAAAGTAAAATATTTTCTGAAAAAGTCGAGTATTTAGCTTGAAAATTCTTGGATTGAAAATTCGTCTCTTTGGGCTCAAAAATTCATCTCTTTTGGTAGAAAATCTTTTTTGATTGAAAATTCAACCACTATGTTGAAATTGCATTAATTTTCGATTTGAAATCTTAGGAATTTCAATCGTTTCATATTGAATTCAATATGGTATCTACATTCATTTTATTTACAAAAATTTATTTCCCTATTTTCGAGAAAAATCACCCTATTCCCCCTGTTTTGTTCAAATTTTCAGATGTAAAGTCTGTATTAATTATGTCTTAAAATTTTTAAAGGTATGGAGAAGCAGCTTGGTACCTAACTAAAGCTGAACAGTGGAACAAAGCCCATGAAGTTATCATCGAGAACCTCGCCGCAGACGCCATCATTAACGGTAAATATAATTTAACTAATTTAATTAATTATTTATTGCAAATCCTTACTTTACAAAACAAGCTTCTATAAAAGAAATTGTAAAAAAAAAATAATTTAATCTGAATTCGAAATGTTTTTTTACAGAGAACTATGACTATCTTAAATCTCTTCTATCACCATTGATGCAAGAAGAAAGCCACAACATGATCAGTGGTTGGGCACATCAAGGTCAACTTTTGTGGGACTACATAGAGGTCACTGCTGAAATAAAATCTCTACTCCAATCTGCAGATTGTACCGGAATCGGTTACAAACTAGAACTTCTGCAGCCCCAATTAACGTCCCTTTGTTCGAAGATAAATCTATTTCCATGTCCTACCGCAAAACACAGGTATTTTCGTTTTTATTTTATTAATTTTAAGTTCCAGGCCTAAAATATATCAAACTTGAGATTCTTCATGAAAATAAGAGTACAAATTGTTTGAAATAAAATTAATTAGGGTATTATATTAAATTAAATTTAAACGCTTTGAATTTCCTTACATTTCAATCAAAAATATTGATTTTCCAAGAAAAATACTGAATTTTCAACAAAATTAATGAATTTTTAACCAAACAGACGAATTTTTAAACAAGAAGATTAATTTTCCACCAGGTAATTTAATTTTTAACTAAAAAGATAAATGTTCAACCAACAAATGGAATTTAGTAAATTGTTAGCTAGAAAAATTAATTTTGAACAAAAAAAGATGATTTTTCAACGAAAAATATAATAGTTAATATTTCAGCCAAAAAGATTTTAATCAGTGCAACCAAAAGACGAGATTTCGACAAAATAGTTGGATCCTTATTTAAAACATATCAATTTTTAACAAGACAGTTTCATTTCTAACCAAAAAGGATTAATTTTTACCCAAAAAGTGAAGTTTAAAATCAGTAAGACGAATTTTCAAACAAGATAAATTTTTCAATTAAGGAAGAGACATAATTGCAACCAAACTGTTGAATTTTCAATAAGAGATATTTATTTTCAATAAAATAATGAATTCTTAATTTTCAAACAAAATAAATTTTCAACCAAAAAAATATATTAATTTCCAACAGTGTCATGTTTAACCAAAATGGGTGAATTTTTACCAAAAAAAGGTGAATTCTGGAATTAAAAAGACAAATTTTCAACCAAGAAATATTTTTCAATCAAAGAAGAGACAAAATTACCACAAATTGTTGAATTTTCAATCCAAAAGATGTATTTTTGACCAAAAAAGGTGATATTCCAACTAAAAATATTAATTTTTAAACCAAAAAGGCAAACTTTTCTACAAAACAGTTTGAATTTTCAACAAAAAATTAATTTTTAACCCAGTAGTCGAATTTTCTGCCAAAATAATTGAATCTTCAACCAAAAAGTATAATATTCAACAAAATACACGAATTTTCAACCAAGTAGTTGAATTATCAACTAAAAAGAGCGATTTTCAATTAAAAATGAAGTATTTAAATTTGCGTCTTTTGGTAGAGAATTAATCTTCTTGGTTGAAAATTCATCTTTGTAGGTTAAAAATTTAGCTACAAAGAAACAAAATTCAACCATTTTCTTAAAAGTCCAATTGTTTTGTTGAAAATTCAACTATTTTGTTGAATTCATATGGTAAGGTCTCAGTTCACCCAAATTTTGTTTCTCCCAAAATTTATTTTCCCCAAAAATTCAAACAAAGAAGTACGAGTTCATGAGATAGAAGTCCGCATAGTATAAAGTCAGGAAAGTCGGTAATGATGAAACTAAATAAATAAATATCCAAAAGATGTCGCCGCAAATATGTTTTTTGAATTAAATATACTCACATATTAATAAGAATGTGAAGTTCTAGATTTTTCAGTATCTACGTAAAGTTTTCTCTCAAAGAGAACATATTTTTTTAAAATAGATTTTGACAAAAAACATAAGGTTACACAAGTTCAGGTTATGTTGGGGAATTCTCGCCGGAATTGGATATTTTACAACGTAAGCGCAGTTGGGTCTTATAGAAAACTTACAAATGTACACAACTTAAGGTTATGTTAGGAAATTATCGCCGAAATTGAATACTTTACCAAAATAGCAGTTAGTTTCCATAGAAAATTTACAAATTCGCACAATACAAGTTTATGTTAGAGAATTCTACTCGGAAATAGCTATTTCTCAACAGAAACAGATCTTTCGGGAAACTTAGAAATTCCTACAATTTGAAATTATGTTAGAAAATTCTCCCTGGAATTGGATATTTTTCAAAAGAGACAGTTAATAAGTCTTTAAGAAAATTCATCGATAAGAACAACTTCATAACTGAGATAACCTTAAATTTTTCGAATATTGGTAAGCTATCGGGATGACCTGAATTTTTGTCTTAGAAATTATTCATTCCGTTGAGAAATCGCTAACAGAACCTAAAATTGTTCGATCTGTTATGTTTTCAGAAAAAAACTAACTGTTTCTGATGAAATATATCCAATTCCGGCAGGAATTCCATAAAATAACTTGAAAATTTTCGAATTTAGAAATTTCATAAAAACTTAACTGTTTGTGTTCAACAATATCCATTTCTATAGCAAGATTTTTATAAGATAACCTAAAATCTTTCAAATGTGTACGTTTTCTCAAAGACCTAACTGTTTCTGTTGAAAAATATTCCATTCCGGCGACAATTCCCTGAAATACCGTATATGTTTGAATTTTCAAGTTTTCTAAAAGACCCAACTGTTTCTTTTTAAAAAATATCTAATTCCGGCGAGATTTCTCTAAGGTTGAACTAAAATTGTTCGAATTTGTAAGCATAACCTCAAATTGTTCTAATTCATACATCTTCGAAAGGAGTTAACTTAATTCTCTAACATAACCTCAAATTGTAGGAATTTCTAAGTTCTCCAGAAGATTTAACTGTTTCTGTTGAGAAATAGCTCATTCCGGCAAGATTTCCCTAACGTAACCTGAACGTTCTTTGTCAAGATCTATTCAAAAAAATATATATTTATAACCTAAAATGGTTCAAAATCATAAGTTTTTAAAAAGATTTTAGTTCTTCTGTTGTAAAATATCCAATCCCGACGAAAGACCGCTAACATAACCTGAAATTGCTCAAACTGTTAAATTTTCGGAAAGACCTAGCTGATGTTGATGAAAAATATCTAAGTTTGGCACAAATTCCATAACAGAACCTCAAGTTGTTCCTATCTATGAATTTTCTTAAAGACTTGTCAACTGTCTCTTTTGAAAAATATCCAATTCCAGGGAGAATTTTCTAAAATAATCTCAAATTGTAGGAATTTCTAAGTTTCCCAAAAGATCTGTTTCTGTTGAGAAATAGCTGTTTCCGAGTAGAATTCTCTAACATAAACTTGTATTGTGCGAATTTGTAAATTTTCTATGGAAACTAACTGCTATTTTGGTAAAGTATTCAATTTCGGCGATAATTTCCTAACATAACCTTAAGTTGTGTACATTTGTAAGTTTTCTATAAGACCCAACTGCTTACGTTGTAAAATATCCAATTCCGGCGAGAATTCCCCAACATAACCTGAACTTGTGTAACCTTATCTTTTTTGTCAAGATCTATTAAAAAAAATATTTTCTCTTTGAGAGAAAACTTTGCGTAGATACTGAAAAATATAGAAATTTACATTCTTATTAATATGTGAGTTTATTTAATTCAAAAAACATATTTGCGGCGACATCTTTTGGATATTTATTTATTTAGTTTCATTATTACCGACTTTCCTGTCTTTATACTATGCGGACTTCCATCTTACGAGCTCGTAGTTCTTTGTTTGAATTTTTGGGGAAAATAAATTTTGGGAGAAACAAAATTTGGGTGAATCAAGACCTTACCATTCATATTTGTTGGTGCAAAATTCAACTGTTTTTGTTGAATTTGTCATTTTTCTGTATTCATCGCTATCGGCTGAAAATGAACTTTTTTGTTGACAATTGAAATTTTCGGATTGAAGAAAGTTAGTTTGTCTTCTAAAAAATTCGTCGTTTCTGCTTGATAATTCGACTATTTGGTAAAAAATTTAACAATTTCGTTGAAATTTGCCTTTTTTGTTGAAAATTCATATTTTTGATTGAAAATTTAACCAGTTGGTTCAAAATTAATCTATTTTGAGCCAGGATTCAACTATTTTATTGAGAAGTCGTATTTTTTGGTTGAATTCAGTTGATTTTATATTTAAATCAAAATCTTTCTTGGTTAAAGATTCAACTATTTTTTTTAGAAAATTGAACTGTATATTTGGTTGTGAATTGAACTGCTTTGTAGAAAATTCATATTTTTTGCCTGAAAATTTATGTAGTTTGTTGAAAATTCGTCTTTTTTTATAGAAATTTAATCTTCTCGCTTGAAAATTCCTCCTTTTTGGTTTAAAATGGAACTGTTGGATGAAAAGTTAATGGGTTTGGCGGACAATTGTTTTAATTCAATTGTTTTGTACAACATTTTTCTTTTAGTTTTGAAAATTTATCTCGTTTGGTAAAAATTCAAATTTTCTGGTAAAAAATGCAACTATTTGGTTAAAAACTAATGTATTTTGTTAAAAATTCGTATTTTTGTTGTTGAATTCAACCGATTAGAAATTCGTTATTCTAATTAAAAATTTAACTATTCCATTTTTTTTAAAGCTTTTTTTTTAGTTAACAATTAAACTATAGGTTTGAAAATTCGTCTTTTGGTAGAGAATTAATCTTCTCGGTAAAAAAATTCATCTTTCTAGGTTAAAATATCACCTATTTAGAAAAAAATTAAACGATTCTCTTAAAAGTCTAATTATTTTCTTGAAAACTTAACTATTTTATTAAAGTAATTTTTTTTTAATGGAAAATCAAACTGTTGTGTTGAAAATTTAGCCTTTGAATTGAAAAATTCCTTTTTCATGCTAGATAAGTCATCTTTCTTGGTTAAAAATTAATCGCTATCGTCTGAAAAGGAACTTTTCGTGTTGAAAATTTAACTGCCTTCTAAAAAATTCGTCGCTATGGCTTGAAACTACAATAATTTGGTGAAAAATTAAACTACTGCGTTAAAATTGAACCTCGTTGTTGAAAGTTCATATTTTTTATTAATAATTTAACTATTTGATTAAAAATGCATTCTTTTTGATCAGAGACTCAACTGCTTCGTTGAAATACTTTGTTAAAAAAAAAATAATTTTTTTATTTCACCTTTTTGGTTCAAATTTACATTTATATTTTTCGTTGACAATCTATCTTTTTTGGTTAAAAATTCAACTGTTTGGTGAGAAATTAATAGTTTTGGTGGAAAATTGTTTTTGTAGAAAATTCAACTATTTGGTTTAAATTAACTTTTTTTTTAATTCAACTGTTTTGTAGAAAATTCTTCTTTTTATTTTGAAAATTCATCTCGTCTGGTAAACGTTTATCTTTTTTGGTAAATCAAGTTAAAACTATGATCTTAGATAACGTTTAGTGCGTTTTTAATGATAAATTTTAAGAAAGTTTGCGATTTTTGCGAAAGATGTTCCTGCAACGTTACAGTTCAATACTAATTTAGTTAGTTTGAAACTTACTTTCATATTTCAAATTTCACACTCTTTCCTGCATTTCCCTCTTTTCCTCTTTTAGAAGAATATCTGGTTTTCTCATGTTTTCAAGTAATTTCGCCTTTTTCTTGATTTTTCGTTTAAATTTTTGTTCAGTTTAAAAATTTTAATATTTGATTGAAAATTTTATTTTTTTGTTGAAAATGCAAATATTTTGTTGAAAAGTCATATTTTTTGTTAAAAAATTCAACGAATCGGTTGAAAATTGTACTGCTTTATTAACAATTTATTTTTTGTATGAAAATTGACTTTTTTCAACTAAAAATTTAACTATTACATTTATAGCTGAAAATTTAATTTTCTTTTAGATACAAATTCAACCATTTCTTCATTTTTTATTGAAATATAATCAATTACACTTTTCGTTAAGAATTTATATTTTCTATTCGAAAAATCAACTATTTGGTTGTAAATTCATGTATTTTTTTTATGGTTCAACTATTTTTTATTTCAAATTAAATTTTTGTTTTTGAAATATTAAGTATTACAGGTTTTGTTCAGAATTTATCTTTTCGGTTTGAAAATTAAACTGGTTTATAGAAAAATCGTCTTTTTGGCTTGAAATTTCAACAATTTGTTAAAGTAAAATAGTTGAAAATTAATCTTATTGTTAAAAATTCCTATTCCCGGGTTGATAATTCAATTTTTTTGCAGAAAATACGTATTTTTTCTTTGAAAATTCATGTCTTCGTATATACCATCTTTTTGTTTAATAAAATGCAAATATTTGGTTGAAAATTTATCTTTTTGTTGAAAACTCGACTATTTTGGTAGAAAATTCAACTATACGGTTAAAAATTAAACTTCATATTTATTTGAAAAATTAACTTCTTGGTACAAAAATAACTTTATGTATTGTTAAAAATTGTATCTGGTTTAAAAATTCAACTGTGTTGTGGAATATTAATATTCTTGAAATTCGTATTTTTGAGTAGAAAATTGATCTTCTTTGAAAACTCATCTTTTTGTATATAGATTCAACTATTTTGTTAAAGACTAGTTTTTTTTGTTCAATTTAACTAGAAAATTATCATTTATTTAATGAAAATTAATTTTTTAAACTGTAAATGTAACTATTCCATTTTTTGTTGAAAACTTATCTTTTTCAGTTGAAAAAAGATATTTCTTAGTTTCAAATTCAACTATTTTTGTAGAAAATTCAAATATTTTGCTAAAAATCAAACTATTCATTTGAGAAGTTAACTACTTGGTGGAAAAGTAACTTTCTTTTTAAAAATCCACAGTGTCGGGTGGAAATTGCAACTTTTTTGGTTCAATTTATCTTGCAAAAAATCTTTTTTTTTTTAAATTCATATTTTTAAACTGTAAATGTAACTATTCTATTTTTGGTTGAAAACTTATCTTTTTTTGGTTGAAAATTCAAAAATTTTGTTAAAAATTGAACTATTTATTTGAAAAATTAAACTTTGTGAAAAATTAACTTTCTTTTTGAAAATCCTTGAAAAAAATTGAAAACAATCGGGTGGAAAATTCAAAATTTGTGTGAGTAAAATTCATGTATTTTGTTGAAAATTCATCTTATTGTCTGTGGATTCAACTATGTTGTTAAAAATTCATCTTTTTTGGTCAGTTTAACTGGAAGAAATTTTTTGTTGTTGAAAATTATCTTCTTAAACTGAAAATGTAACTATTCCATTTTTGTTTGAAAACTGTGTTTTTTTTTTAATTAAACTATTTGGTTAAAAATTAAAGTATTTATTAAAGAAATTAATTTCTTGGTAGAAAATTCACATTTTTCTTGAAAGTCCATAGTTTTGAGTGGGCAATCCAACTGGTTTGTGCAAAAGTCATATATTTTGTTCAAAATTCGTCTTTTTGAGCAGAAAATTTATCTTCTTTTTTGAAAAATCACCATTTTGGTTGAGGATTCAACTATTTTGTTGAAAATGTGTGTGTTTTTAGTTGAATTCAAACGGTTGAAAATTCATTTTTTTCATGCTGAAAATTAATTTTTCAAAATTAAAATGTAACTTCC
>CAKNXH010002349.1:84202-109824 GCA_932178445.1 Andricus quercusramuli | reverse complement strand
AGTTATTGACACTAATTATAATCAAAAATTAAATAATAAATTAAAAAATTGAATATATAAAATTATTTAGGGGTTATAAAAAAACCTAGTTGCACAAAAAAGACAAATTTTCAAGAAAATAGTTGAATCCTTGATCAAAAAAGATGAATTCTAAAAAAAATGCAATACATAGTTGATATTTTAACCTAGAGAAGATTTTTATTTCGAATCAACAGTTAAATTTTCATTTTAAATAGAATTTTCAATTTAAAAAAAGAATTTTCTACAAAACTGATGAATTTTCAAGCCAAAAAGACGAATTTTTTGGAAAAAATTTGTGTTTTCAACAAAAAAGTTAATTATCAACCAAATAGTTAATTTTTCACTTAAAAAAATTAATTTAAGACCAAAAAATATAATAGTTGATATTTCAACCAAAACATTTAAAAATTGCCCCCGCCCGAATCTGTCCAGGATGTTTATTGTGAGCTCGTACTGATGTATGATTAAGTTTCCCAAAAGATCAATCCGAAAAAACACCATTTTTTGTCTGAAAATACTTTAAATTGTTTTGAATAATATGTAAAATATTGGACAATTTTTGTAATTTTTAAAAATATTATCTTAAAATTAATTTTTCAAAATGAAAAATCAATTTAAATTTTCCCTGGAATCTTAAGAATTTTTTCCTTAAACTTTTTAAACTCCATAAAAAAGCTTCGAAATTTTATTTAAAAATGTAAATTTTGTTGACTATTTTTTGAGAACTTTCAAAGTTACAATTATTTTTGAATTCAAAGATTTCTTAAAATTTTTTTAATGCAGACAATTTTTTTTAATGTGTCTAAAAATCTTCCAGATTTTCTTTCGACATATATTGGAGTCTTCAAAAGCTTAAAAGTTATCTTTCATAATAAAATTAAATGAAAATTGATGTATTTTGTGAAAATTCAACTTTTTTTGGTAGAAAATGAATCTTTTTTCCTAAAATTCAATAGTTTTCAACCAATTTTTTGTCTCCAGAAGTATCTTTCATTGGTTTTTCCACCTGATGGGGTTTTCTCATATTTACGATATAAATAATACATTATTTTTCAAGTCGTCAAAAGCTTATTGTTTGGATTCTGTTGCGTTTTTCTAAAAATTGTAATTTTTACGTTGACTAATGATCTGACACTTTCGAGACATTTTGGAAGTTTAAGTTTTTTAAATCTGAGACGATTTGTTAAAGAAACTAAAAACGTTTTCTCCCTCGGAATTAATTATTTTTTTATCGATTTGATTCTGTGTTAATGTAGAAAAATAGGGTTGATAAATGTCGACTCAGGACTTTAATCCTTTTTTTAAATTACTTGATTTCAAAGGAAATGGTAGAGATGTTTAAAATTCTGAAAATACGAGAGCTGTTTACAAATCCAGCATCCGGTTTATTGCGTTTTATGTCGCGACATACGTCAATCGATTGAAAACCAAAAGTCAAATTGATAGTTATTGACACTAATTATAATCAAAAATTAAATAATAAATTAAAAAATTGAATATCTAAAATTATTTAGGGGTTATAAAAAAACCTAGTTGCACAAAAAAGAAAATTTTTCAAGAAAATAGTTGAATTCTTGATCAAAGAAGATGAATTCTAAAAAAATGCAACACATAGTTGATATTTTAACCAAGAGAAGATTTTCATTCTGAATTAACAGTTCAATTTTCATTTAAAAAAAGCATTTTCTATTTAAAAAACGAACTTTCTACGAAACTTTTGAATTTTCAAGCCAAAAAGACGAGATTTTGATAAAAAGTTTGAATTTTCAATAAAAAAGTTAATTGCCAACCAAATAGTTAAATTTTCAGTTAAACAATTAATTTAAAACCAAAAAATATAATAGTTGATATTTCAACCAAAGCAGATTTTAAGTTTAAATCAGGAAAATTTGAATTTAACCAAAAAATACAAATTTTTAACAAAATTTTGGAATCCTCAACTATGACAGATTAATTTTCAAACAAAGTGTTGTATTTTTAACCAAGAGGATTATTTTTATATAAAAAAGTCGAATTTTTAACAAAATACATGAAATTTCAATCAAGTAGTTCAGTTTTCTACCAACAGGATTAATTGTATACCAAAAAGTAGAATTTTCAATTTAAAATAATTTATTTTCTACAAAACATTTGAACTTTCAATAAAAAGGTTATTTTCAACCAAACTGTTAAATTTTCAACCAAGTAGTTGAATTTTAAGTCAAAAAAATTAATTTTAAATCAGACACCGTTTAATTTAACCAAAAAATACAGCGAAATAATAGAATACTAGAAAAGAAAAAAAACGAAGTGAAAATTAGAATTTAATTTTAAAATACGAATTTTCAACAAAATACTTTATTCCCTAACTAAAAAAGATTATTTTTCAACCAGACCGTTGCATTTTTTGAACTAAAAAATTTGATTTTCTGCACATAAAAAAAAAGAGTTTTCAACCAAAATAGTCGATCTTTCAGCATAATACATGAAGTTTTAACCAAAAAAGATACATTTTCTGCCAAAAATGGAATTGTTCAATTTTCATTCAAAAATGGAATTATTAAATTTTTATTCAAAAATAATTAATTTTTGACCAAGAAAAAAACGAATTTTCAACCAAAGAAATAATTTTTAAATAAATTGATGAATCTTCAACTAAAAAAAAATTCACTTTTTAGAAAGTAGTTCCACCAAGTAGTTGAATTTCTACTAAATGGTATGAGTCTGAAGTTCGCAACGTTTACAAAAAAAAGAAAGAAATTAAATGTTTGAAAAGTCAAAATGTTTTCACTGAATATGGTTTATAAATTTTATGATTTTTTAAAACAAATTTGATAAACAAATGGATTATTCAGGCATTTGTCGATAGAAAAGTTCGTTTTCTTCGGTATCAACTTTTTTAATTAGGAACTTTATGATGATTCCAGGAAAATTCATAATTTTTTTAACAATAATATGATTTTTTTTATACAAATTTATTAAAAACAAATGCATTATTAGGGCATCTGTCGACGGAAAAATTCTTTTTTCTTTATATCAGACTTTTTATATTTGATATTCACAATAAATTCAGCAACATTCATGATTATTTGATAAATTTTATGATTTTTTCAAACAAGTTTAATAAACAAATGCATTAATCAGGCATTTCTCGACAGAAAAATTCGTTTTCTTCGATGTCAACTTTTTTAATTCGAAACTTTATGATAATTTCAGCAAAATGTATAAATTTTTGTTGAATTTTATGATTTTTTAAAACAAATGCATTATTGGGGCACCTGTCTACGGAAAAATCCTTTTTTTTATATCCGACTTTTTATTTTTGACATTCATAATAAATTCAGCAACATTCATGATTATTTGATAAATTTCAGGATTTTTTCAAAGAAATTTAATAAACAAATGCATTAATCAGGCATTTGTTGACAAAAAAATTCGTTTTCTTCAATGTCAACTTTTTTAATTCGGAACTTTATGATAATTTCAGGAAAATTCATAATTTTTTTATCAATTTTATGATTTTTTCAAACAAATTTATTTTAAAAAAATGCATGATTGGGGCATCTGTCGACGGAAAAATTCTTTTTTTTATGTTAGACTTTTAAATTGGGATATTCATAATGAATTCAGCAACATTCATGATTATTTGATAAATTTTATGATTTTTTCAAACAAATTTAATAAACAAATGCATTAATCAGGCATTTGTCGACAGAAAAATTCGTTTTCTTCGATGTCAACTTTTTTAATTAGGAACTTTATGATAATTTAAGCAAAATTCATAATTTTTTGATCAATTTTATGATTTTTCAAACAATTTTATTGAAAACAAATGCATTATTGGGGCATCTGTCGACGCAAAAATCCTTTTTTTATATCAGACTTTTTATTTTTGATATTCATAATGAATTCAGCAACATTCATGATTAGTTGCTAAATTTCAGGATTTTTTCAAACAAATTTAATAAACAAATGCATTAATCAGGCATTTGTCGACAGAAAAATTCGTTTTCTTCGATGTCAACTTTTTTATTTCGGAACTTTATGATAATTTCAGCAAAATTCATAATTTTTTTATCAATTTCATGATTTTTTCAAACAAATTTATTTTAAAAAAATGCATTATTGGGGCATCTGTCGACGGAAAAATTCTTTTTTTGTTTGTTATGTCAAGACTTTTTAATTGGGATATTCATAATAAATTCAGCAACATTCATGATTAGTCGATAAATTTTATGATTCTTTAAAACAAATATTACTAAAAAATGCATCATTCGGGCATCTGTCACTGGAAACATTGTTTTTTTTTTTAAGGTCTTTTTAATTGGGAACGTAATGCTAATTTCATTAACACTCATACTTAGTTGATAAATTCTATGATGTTTGAAACAAATTTAATAAACATATGCATTCTTTGGTATTTGTTTAAAAAAATCATGAGAATAATCATCAAATTATGAGTTTTGCTAAAATGATCATAAAGTTCCTAGTTAAAAAAATGGATGTAAAAAAAAAGAAATTTTCTGTCAAAAAATGCCTGATTAGTGCACTTGTATATTAAATTTGTTTATAATATTAACAATAATAATCTTGATAAGAAATGTCTTCATCAGTATATTGCTTTTATCCAAATTTCTTGCAATAGAATTCGAAAAAAATGTAAAATTATGGATTACTGTAGAAAACATTCTTTCAACAAATAATTTGTTGACAAGAAATTTTTTTTCCATCATATAATATTGGAACATCGTTAGCTAATGTTACTCTATAAAACTTAGGTGATTTCAACAATTTCCCTGTTATTGACGAGCACCGGGAACGTCAAATAGAAGAAATGGCCATTTTTTTTCGTCATATTTGTTTATTTATAAAAAAATTGAAAGCCTAATATAAAAAGCAGGCACGACAACTCTCTTTGAAATCTTATAAGCTTTCTCCAATTTTTTTTTGGTCAAAATCGGTCAATATTTGTGGGCTGTACGTTATTTTGGACCAAAAAAGTCATTTTACCCCCACTGTGCTGCGTGACGGTCTAGTTTAGTATTTTTTTGACATACACCTTGGAAAATATAAAAATAAGAAGGAACGAATTCGAAGCAGCGGCGGCGCGGTTTTAAAGCAAGTTGGTCGGCGGCGGCGGCGAACCGTCTAATAAATAACATAAATTTGGTTTTGCGAGGTTTGTCCGAAAAGTATCCCACCTTCTGGTGTACCAGCAGTAAGAGTTAATTCTGGTAAATGGCGATGATATATCCTATAAAGCACTCCTCTTTGGAAGCCATAGCTTTCTTCGAGCGACCTCCCACTTTCGGACGTACTTTTCGAAATACTGAACAGCTGCTTCGTCGCATTCTGTTTTATTTCCTCAAAGTTTTGAAATCATTTTCCTTTTAGAGGATACTTCAATTTGGAAAACAGCCAGAAATTACAGGATGCCAGGTCAGAATTGTACGGTGACTGCCGAAGTTGTGTAAGGCCGCGTTTCACCAGAAATTGCTGAATAAGCTGCGATGAATGGGCAGGTGCGTTGTCGTGGTGAAGGACCCACTTTTCAACTACTGAGGTCGTTTCCTGCTTACTATGTCACATAATCGCTTCAATTCTTGGTAATACTCTTTGTAATACTCTTTGTTTACCGTGTGACTTTTTAGAGCGTATTGATATCCTAGTCGAGGAAAACAGTGAGTATTTCCTTGATTTTGGTCCGACTCTGGCGCGCTTTCTTCGCTCTCGGGGATCCACGTGTCTTCCACTGTGAAGATTGGGCCTTTGTCTTAACCTCATAGCCATAAACCCATGACTCATTCCTAGTAATAACCTTTTTGAACATTTCCGGGTTGTTTCTGAATGATTCCAAACTGTCCTGGGTGATTTCAACTCTATAATTCTTTTGGTCTTCCGTCAGCAGCCGTGGAACGAATTTTGCAGCCACGCAGCCCTTCCCCAAATCTTGGCTAAAAATTTCCGAAACAATAGTTTTTGGAATCCCGAGGCCGTCCTCTATCTCTCGTACTTTTAAATTACGATATTCATTAATTAACACTCGCACTCCTTCCACATTTTGTGGTGTTTTGGCCATTGCGAGCCTGCCAGAGCGAGGGTCACTTTCCACACTAAAGTGAGACTACTTTTAAATCTCCTAAACCACTCTTTACTTTGAGTTACACTCATAGAATCATCATCATACACTTTCGAAACATAACGATGGTTTCCGAACATGAATGGCCAAGATTTTGGCAAAATTTAATGCACACTCTTTGTTCGGTGCGTTCCGTCATCTCGAAAAGCGGCGCGTACGTGGTCAGATGTTAACGCACTTGCGTACACTTATCGACTAAAGATTCTAAGATGCGTGTGAACTTAGCCCCCCACTTTTAAAATTTTGAATTTTTTTTTTGAGTTCTGACATCCTTTTGAATAGTTCTACAGTTCCTGATAATTTTTAGAAATAGTTCCGGCATGTTAATGCTCTAAAAATGGATTTTTCAAAATTGAGGGCTAAGTTCACGTTCCCCCGCACTTTTCGAAAAATGACGTTTTCTTTAGAGTTCTGAGTAGATTTAGCATAGTTCTAGAGTTCCTGATACTTATAAAAAATAGTTCCCAAAAATTATACCAAACAAAAATTTTCAAAAATTAGAGCCAGCCCCCCACTTTTAAAAAAATCAACTGTTTTTTAATATTCCTGTATTTCCAAAAGAGTTCTGGAGTTCTATCACAAAATAATTTCGAAAAACTTGAAAACTCGAATATTACACAATTTCGAAAATCCCAAAATTACAAAGAAATTTTTCGAAAGAGTTCCAGGAGTTCTGATCAGAGTTCTGGTAGCCCCTGAATAGTTCCAGCAAAAAGTCCAATAAAATTTTCCGATAAACTCAAAATCCAAAAACCTACAACACTTTACAAATACCCAACAAATTTTGAAATTGAACATTTTGAGAGTTGCAGGACTTCTGATTAGAGTTATGGTAGCCCCCTGAAAAGAACTACAAAAAAGTCCAATAATATTTTTCGGTAAACTCAAAATCCAAATACCCACAACATTTTATACATACATAACAAATTTTGAAATTCAAAATTTTGAGAGTTCCAGGAGTTCTGATCAGAGTTCTAGTAGCCCCCTGAAAAGTTCTACCAAAAAGTGTAATAAGATTTTTCGGTAAACTCAAAATCCAAAAACCTACGACACTTTACAGTTTAGGCATACCTAAGAAATTTTGAAATTAAAAAATTTGAAAGTTCTAGGAGTTCTGATCAGAGTTCTGGTAGCCCCCTGAATAGTTGTACAAAAAAGTCTAAAAAAAAAAAAAAATTGATTAGCATTTCGAACTCGAAAGTTCATTGCCTCACTACCCGATTCGGGTAGTGTTTCTAGGTGGATAAATACTACCAGTGTGGGTTCACCACACCCACGACGGGTCAACAACACGCAGTATTCCCCGAACGGTCACCCATCCAAGTACTAACCGCGCCCAACACTGCTTAACTTCAGTGATCTAACGGGAACTGGTGTTTTCAGCGTGGTATCGCCGTTGACACAAAAAAGTCTAATGTAAGTCTAATTCAAAAATTAAAGCCAGCCCCCCACTTTTAAAAAAATCAACTTTTTCTTTAATATTCCTGTATTTCCAAAAGAGTTCTGGAGTTCTATCACAAAATAATGTCGAAAAACTTGAAAACTCGGATGTTACACAGTTTCGAAAATCCCAAAATTACAGAGAAATGTTTCGAAAGAGTTCCAGGAGTTCTGATCAGAGTTCTGGTAGCCCCTGGATAGTTCTAACAAAAAGTCCAATAAAATTTTCCGATAAACTCAAAATTCAAAAGCCTACAACACTTTAAACATACCCAACAAATTTTGAAATTAAAAATTTTGAGAGTTCCAGGAGTTCTGATCAGAGTTCTGGTAGCCCCCTGAATAGTTGTACAAAAAACTATAATAACATTTTTCGGTAAACTCAAAATCCAAAAACCTACAACACATACCCAAAAAATTTGAAATTGAACATTTTGAGAGTTCCTCCAGGAGTTTTGATCAGAGATCTGGTAGCCTCCTGAATAGAACTACATTAAAGTCCAATAACATTTTTCGGTAAACTCAAAATCCAAAAATCTACAATGCTTTACACATACCCAACAAATTTTGAAATTGAAAATTTTCAGAGTTCCAGGAATTTTAGATTTTGATTTTACCGAAAAATTTTATAGACTTTTTCGTAGAACTATTCAGGGGGCTACCTGAACTCTGATCAAAACTCCTGGAACTCTCGAAATTCTGAATTTCGAAATTTGTTGGGTATGTGTAACGTGTTGTAGGTTTTTGGATGTTGAGTTTACCGAAAAATGTTATTGGACTTTTTTGTAAAACTATTCAGGGGGCTACCAGAACTCTGATCAGAACTCTAACCAGAACTCCTGGAACTCTCAAAACTTTCAATTTCAAAATTTTTTTGATATGTGTTGTAAGTTTTTGGATTTTAAGTTCACCGAAAAATATTATTTGACTTTTTTGAAGTTCTATTCAGGAAGCTAGCAGAACTCTGATCAGAACTCCTGGAACTCTCAAAATTTTCAATTTCAAAATTTGTTGGGCATGTGTAAAGTGTTGTAGGTTTTTGGATTTTTAGTTTATCGGAAAATTTTATTGGACTTTTTATTAGATCTATTCAGGCGGCTACCAGAACTCTTATCAGAACTCCTGGAACTCTTTCGGAAAATTTCTCTGTAATTTTGGGATTTTCGAAATTGTGTAACGTTCGAGTTTTCAAGTTTTTCGAAATTATTTTGTGACAGAACTCCAGAACTTTTTTGGAAATACAGGAATATTAATGAAAAGGTTGATTTTTTCAAAAGTGGGGAGCTGGCTCTATTTTTTGAAAAAAATGTTTAGGTCTAATTTTTGGGAACTATTTTCAATAAGTATCTGGAACTCAAGAACTATGCTAAACCTACCCAGAACTCTAAAAAAAACTTCATTTTTCGAATAGTGCGGGGGAACGTGAACTTAGCCCCCAATTTTGAAAAATCCATTTTTAGAGTATTTATATGCCGGAACTATTTCTAAAAGTTGCCAGGAACTGTAGAACTATTCAAAAGGATGTCAGAACTCTAAAAAAACTCTTAAAAAAAAGTGCTTGTCACTTAGTAGGGGACCTCACAGAGGTCCCCCCTGAACGGTAAATACCTGTTTTTGACAATAGCACAACTAGGTACAAAGTTAGAGCACAAGGGCGGATAGTTTCGGGACAGACCTAGTACATTTAATAAACTAGGTACTACTGTAAGCACTAGATTGCGCTAACAGAGAGCTGTTTACAATAAAGTCGGTTTATCTTTTGTTATTTAGTACCACGTACCCCCCCCCCCCATGTACGACAGCATAGAAAAATTGCCCCCCCCTCCACCTAAAAGACTTTACGTTATTTATGCACAGCTCCTTAATGAGAGTTTGTCCATTGCTTTATTTTTGGGGATGTCAAATATATTTAAATTATCTACCAGTATGTTGACTAACCTGGAAAACCTGGAATTGCCCGGGAATTTTTATATACATGGAAAAAATCTGGAAATGTAATACAAATTTAAATAAAAATGATTCTTTATTTGTAAAAATAGCTTCATATCACCAGATATTGCTGGATGTAACTATTTCGTTGAAGTTCTTCCTTTTTGTTGATTGGGAATTAATTTGTTTAACTAAAAACTTAAATATTTGTTGTTGCTGAAAATTGGTCTTTTTAAATTGAAAATTCAAATGTTTGGTAAGAAAATTAATATTCATCAATCTTCTTAGTTAAAAATTCATCTTTTTGGTTGAAAATTCTATAGTTTGGTTGCAATTTTCTTGTTGACTGAAAAATCTTTATTAGTTGAAAATTCGAATGATTTGGTTGCATTCAACTACTTTTGATTTTAAATTAAATTTTTCTGTTGCAATATGTTGAACTTTTTCGCTAAAAGTTAATTTTTGCCGTTAAAGATTCACAACTATATTTAAAAATTAATCTCTCTGGTTAAAAATTGAACTATTTTGTAAAAAGCTTGTTTTTTTGTCGGAAATTTCTTTTTTTTTTACTGAAAATTTAACGATTTCAGTTGAAACGTTAACTGTTTTGTTGAAAATTAGTTTTTTTTTGGTAGAAAATTAATTTTTTCAACTCAAAATTTAAATTTTACAGTTGATATTACAGTATTACATCATTTTAGTTCAAAATTTATCTCTTTGGTTGAAAATACATTTTTGTAAATAAAAGAATATTTATTCAATTTTTGGTTGAAAATTTATCTTTTTGAAATTAAAATTCATACATTTTGTTGAAAATTAATCTTTGTTGGCTGAAAATTCAACTATTCCAATAAAGATTAATAAATTTAGTTCATAGTTCATCTGTTTGGTTTAAAATTCAACTACTCCAATTAAAGGTTCATCATTTTAGTTAAAAATTCATCACTTTGGTTGCAAATTATTAAACTATTTTGCTGAAATTTCGTTTATTTGTTGTTGAAAATTAATGTTATGACTGCAAATTAACTATTCAATTTGTGGTTAAAAATTTATATTTTTCAGTTTAAAATTAACCTGTTTTATTGAAAATTCATGTATTTTGTTGAAAAATCGTCTTCTTTTGATAGAGGATTAAACTTCATGTTTGAAAATTTAACTACATATTCCAGTTGAAGATTCTTCATTTTTTGGTTGAAAATTCATCTTTTTGGTTTAAAATTCGACTATTTTGGTTAAAGATTCATCATTTTAGTTTAGGAAAATATCATTTTATTTGAAAATTCAACCATTTTGTTAAGAATTCGTTTTTTTGTTGAAAATAAAATTTTTCAATAGAAAATTTAACTATTTTCTTATTGGTTAAGAATTAATCTCTTTAGTTAATAATTAATCTTTTTGTTTGAAAATGCAACTATCCAGTAAAAGATTCACCATTTTAGTTAAAAATTCATATTTTTTGCTCAGAATTCAACTATTCCAGTTGGAGATTCATCATTTTAGTTTAAAAATTTTCACTCTGTTGAAAATTTCAACTATTTTCTTTAGAATTAAGTTTTTCAAGTTAAAAACTAATTTTTTAAACTGATAATTCAACTTTTTCATTCTTGGCCATGACTTTATTTTTTTTTTTAGTTTAAAATTAACCTATTTTATTGAAAATTCATGTATTTTGTTGAAAAATCGTCCTTTTTGGTAGAGGATTAATCTTCTTGTTTAAAAATGCATCTTTTCGGTTGAAAATTCAACTACATATTCCAGTTAAAGATTCATCGTTTTTTTTGTTTGAAAATTCATCTTTTTGGTTTAAAATTGGACTATTCCGGTTAAAGGTTCATAATTTTAGATTTAAAAAATATAACTTTATTTGTAAGTTCAACTATTTTGTTAAGAATTCATGTTTTTTTGTTGAAAATGAAAATTTTTATTGGAAAATTTGACTTTTTTCTTTTTGGATAAGAATTCATCTTTTTGGTTAATAATTAATCTTTTTGTTTAAAAATTTAACTATTCAGTTGAAGATTCATCATTTTAGTTGAAAAGTCATCTTTTTTGTTTAGAATTTAACTATTCCAGTTGAAGATTCATCATTTTAGTTAAAAATGTTTCACTTTGTTGGAAATTTCAACTATTTCCTTTAGAATTCTTTTTTTTAAATCAAATTTATTAACTAATTATTTAAATTTTCCATTTTTGGCTAAGGCTTTATTTTTTTATTTGAAAATTTAAATATTCTGTTGAAAATTTATCTGTCCTAGTTGAAAATTCAACACTTTGGTTGAAAATTCATGTATTTTGTTGAAAAATCGTCATTTTTGGTAGAAAATTATACTATTTTATTAAAAATTCATCTAGGTGAAAATGTTATATTTTTATTTAAAAAGTTAGGAATTTGAAACGTTTTACATTAAATTTACTATAATACTCACATTGATTTTACATAATATGAACTGAATTTCAAGTATTATATTATTATAAAGATAAAATAAAAATTTGTTTTAATTATTATTTAAATTCATTGACTTCAGAGTCAAATTCAAGAAATAATTAATTGCAGCGTGGGAAAATCGGATTTTTTCAGAAAAGAAAAATTTTTTTTTTATAAAATCTGTATCACCATTTTAAGATGAAACAAAATTCCTCTTTCAAGTGGAAGTGTTGCCTAATTAAGGACGAAAAAGTTTGATTAGAAAGTTATCTATTTTTGAGGAAACAGATGTGGAAATTGACAATCTCAAAGTGACACTGACCACACATTGAAGTCTGCTCGACTGTGGAATGCGATAAAAATTCTAATCTTCAATTCAAAATTTAAAAAAACTTGCTCCCGAGATATAGAGTTTTCAAAGAGGGCAAGAAAGTCTTGGGAAAAAAAAGTTGGCCAATTCCGAATAAATCGTCCAAAAATATTGAGGTTACAATTTCACAGATTGAAAATTAAGAATTTTAAATTAGATTAAAATCAAATTCAAAATCCTATTTAACGTCCAATAATCAAGTTATGTAATACTCAAATCCAATACTCACAAAATGCTGCTAATTACAATTCCCAAAAACAAAAAAAATTTTCTTCTCTGGACAAAAATAAAGAAGAGGAAAGAAACAGGAGATTTTTCTTTCCTTTTTTTATTAAATAATTAATTAATTTTTAATTATTTTAATTTTGATTTAATATTTCTTTTTTTTTATTTTTGTCAAAAGAAACAAATTTTTTTGTTTTTAGGAATTTCAATAGGAGTATTTTGTGGTGGTTGTCCAAATTTGATTGTTGGATTCTTGTTTTATTTTCAGGGATTCTGTACATTAATTTCATAGATTTTGAAAATAGGGTTTGGGTAGCGATTGATAGTCGAATTTTTAATTTTTCACAAAAATAAAAGCTTGCTTTTGAGATATGGGAAAGCTGTAAATAAGCATAACAAATGTTTAAAACAAATAAATTATTCTGTTAAATAAATGATAAAATACTACTCTAAAATTTTAACTAAAATTCAACTTCAATTTTTTTATTATTATTGCATCTATTAAATAATGATAATTCGGACAAAGGCTTTCATCACAAGTTGTATTTAAATTTTTAAGAATTTTTTATACAAAAACCCATTTTCGGACAAATTTTTGTTGTCGAGTACTGTTCGGCCATCCTTTAAATATGTTTTTAGTATTACTTATTAATTTAATAATCAATCGATGGTGATAATATATTCAAGAATATCTTGCAATATAATTTGGCAAATCTTTCTGAATTAAACATATTAATTAATTTAAAGTAAAAGAGTAAATTCTTGTATACGATGAAGCACAAGTTAATTCCGATTTTCCTGTAGCCTACTAAGAAAACATTGGCGAGTTACGAATCAGCTGATCAAGCCCTTGGCGAATTACTTCGAACTTTAAATCTGCGATGCCTATAGACCTCAGGAACTCGCGTACTAAAATCAATGTTTATTCCTGGCTTCGCTGCAGAACTCTAAATTAATATTCTAATTGCGGATTGAGGTGTGGAAGAGAGATTTTTTCCGCCAATTGACTTTGCCTGGACCATCCTTGAATAGTGCGAAGTGGATGAAAAAATTGGATGACTTCGGCATGATCTGTTCGTTAAAAAAACTGGGCGGGGAGGAATGGCTCACCAGGGGTTGCAGCTCACTCTGTCATCCCCAGGAATCCCTGGACTCGAGGTCGTCAGAGCTTTGCACCAGGTTCGTTAACACTTACATGATTATTGATCAATATTTTTTCTGTATTCAATATTATGAGAAATTGAAATTTCTTTATGGGAGACGACCTTACAGTAGATAATCGTTTATTATAAGCACAAATACACTGAAACTTGGATTTAAGATGTCCGGATTTATTACATTCCGAGAATTGATGTCTTTGGCAGTTTCTGATGAGGGGAGCGCGGGGCCGGAAGAATGGCTTTGCTCAGTCATGTGTGATAAAGAGCATAAGGGTAGTAGTACCCTCCGCGCGTTAGTTGCTTCAGCTGTTAGCATGCGTCCGAATCCAACAGAAATGGCCCATGCGGTCCTGAATGTTTACGTTTGGACTGTCTGGATTTATGTTGAAGGCCACTGCAAGCCAAGCTCGGAACCGGTCTTAAATCCAAGTTCCAGGTTATAAGTAACATAATCAATTCTAATTTTAATATATTAAGACGTGTCGTGTTTTAACCATTAATAACATTGAACTAATTATTTTAAATACATTCTTTTTTCAAATGAATGATTATCTACTGTAGGATAATTATCTACTGTAGGTTGGTCTACTCTGAATGAATTTAAACAAGATTTGGTCCCTATGGTACCGTATTTGTAGCCCATAATGGAATTATGAAACCATTTGTAATAAGATCAAAGCTTCCAAGAGTTGAGCATTAAAAAAAAAAAAAAAAAAATCAGGGAATTTCCGATATATATTCTGTACATATTTCCGAATTGTCTTATATTCTTTTGAAAGATTTCAGGATATTTTCAAAGATCCCGAGAAATTTTTAATAGATTTCAATAATTTGAAGTGATTTTTAAGATTTTAGGGTATTTTTAAAACTTATAGGCATTTTTAAGAACTTTTAATTTGAAATATTCGAGGCAATTTTTTATTTATTCCATTAATTTGAAGGGATTTCAAATGATTTAAAATATTTTAGGATAAAGAATTTTCTAAAATTTCGGAAGATATGGAACGATTTTACAGGATCTATAAGGTTTTATGATATTTTCAAAGATTTCAAGGGATTTTATAAGGTTTCCGAGGATTTCAATTATCAGGGTTTTTTAAAGCTCTCAAGGTATTTTAATCATTTTTCTAAGATTTAATGAAATATCACCAGATTTCACAGAATTTCACGAAATTTAATAATTAATAATTAATAATTATTTAGTGGGTTTTAAAGAATTTATTTTAAAAAGTAAGATATTTCTTAGGGTTTCAAAGATTTGAAGAGATTTGAAACTATTTTTTGGAATTCACCCTGAATTCTTAATAATTTGTCCAGAATTCTTTTAATTCTCTGGAATGTTGAATTTTTAAAATTCAATTGAATTCTTCTAAGTTAACTTACTTCAGTCGATTTTTTTGTCTTTATGAAAAATTTTATTCAATTGATCCTGAGAATAAATTCATAAAATGGTCAAAGGATTTGAATTATTTTAAGATATTTAAAAATATTAAAAGGAATTTTTAATTCATTTCAGCAAGTTAATGGGATTTCAAAGAATTTGGAATATTTTAGGGTATTGTAAAATATTCCCCCGCTTTTCAAGGGCTTCAAAAAGTTTCATGGAATTTCAAAATATATCAAAGGATTTTAAATATTTTAGGAAATTTTAGAAGATTCCAAGGCATTTTCAAGAGTTTTAAACAATTTCAAGAGATTTCCAAGGGTTTTAATAATTTTAAGAGATTTGAAAAAATATGTATGCGGTTGTGAAGAATTTCCTAGAATTTTGACCTATGGAAGGATTTCAGAGGACCTATAAGTTTTTAAGATATTTTAGAAGTTTTTAAGAGTTTTATATAAAATTTCCAAGATTTTCAACGATTTTATGAGATTTTAAGAGCTCTCAAGTTATTTTAAATATTTTCCAAGATTTAAGAAAACATCACATTTCATGTAATTTTATGGGATTTTATAATGTTACAATGGATTTCAAAGAATTTATTTATAAGTAGTGAAAAATTTCGTAGCTTTTCAAAGATTTCAAAAGTTTTTCAAATGTTATTTGCAATTCGTGTGGAATTCGTCCTGAATTCTAATTAATTTATCCTGAATTCTTTTAAGTTCTTTTGAATTCTCCTAAATTCACTCAGTTCTACTCAATTCTATGAATTTTCAAAAGTATTTATTCAATTGATTGTTTTTTTAATACACTTTGAATTTTTATGAATTTCATCGAATTCTTCTCGTTTTCTTTAAATTCCTCTAAATTCACACGAATTTGACTGAAATAAATTGATTGGATTTTTAAGAAAGATTTCCAATTCATTTTTATTCTTTTGAATTTATTTGTGATCATTAGTCACTTTTCAAGTAGAAATTAGTAGGGCTTCAAAGATTTTAACAGATTTGTAATTATTTTTTGGAATTTACCCCGAATTCTTATTAATGTACCATGAATTTTTTTGGAATTCTCTTGAATTTTTAAATCAATTTCAATTTTTTCAAATTGACTCAATTCTAGTTAATTCCTAAATTGGGAAATTCCCGAATAATAAAATTTCTGATTGATAAAATTCCTGAATTGGAAAATTCCCTAATAATAAATTCCTGAATTAGAAAATTCCCGACTGTTTATAATATGGCCGAATTTGAAAATTCCCCAATAATAACATCCTCGATAGAAAATTGCCGAATTATAAAATATTCGAACTTGAAAATTTCCGAAATGTAAAATTCTCGAATTTAAACAAATATAAATATTTTTTATTGATTAAAAATACACTAGTCAAAAATTGTTATTATAACAAAATATTTTTAATGTTTAAATTTTCTAAAATTATTCTTTGAATTTAAAATGATAATAATTGAAAAAATATATTTCTGGATGAATTTTTTTTCAGTTATTGTTATTTTAAATTCAAGCAATAATTTTAGAAAATTTAAACATTAAAAGTCATTTTTTTTGTATAAAGATATTTGAATATTTGATTTTGATTAAATGAATTATATTTACGAAATAAATTTAATTGTTCAAATTCGGGAATTTTCTAATTCTGATATTTTATAATTTGGCAATTTTCTGTCAGGAATTTTATTATTCGGAAATGTTCAAATCGGTAATATTATAAACTGTCGGGAATTTTATTATTCGGCAATTTTCCAATTCGGTAAAATTATAAACAGTTTGAGAGATTTAATATTCTGGAATTTTATGATTCGGGAATTTTATTATTCGGAAATTTTGATTATTCTGAAATTTTACAGTGTTGGGAATTTTATTTTTCGGAATTTTCCAGTCCTCCAGAAAATTTGTCTTTTTGGTTTGAAAACTAATCTGTTTTTGTTGAGGATTCCATTTTTTCCATGAAAATTCGTTTTTTTGTTGAATTCAACTGTTTTTTATTTTAAAAAAATATTTCTGTGTTTAAATGTTAACTATTACTTTTTCGTTAAGAATTCTTTTTTTTTGGTAAAAAATTCAACTGCTTTGTTGAACATTCGTCTTTTTGGATAGAAAATTTTGATTGAAAATCCATCTTTTTTAGTTGAATATTTACTTATTTTCTTGAAAATGCAACTATTTTGTTCAAAAGTTTTTTTTGAGTGTGAAAATGTTTGGTTAAAAATTAATCTGTTTTGTTGAGGATTCAACTATTTTGTTGAAAATTCCTTTTTTTGTTAAATTTGTTGAACATTGATTCTTTTTAATTAATTAAATTTAAAATATTTTTTGTTGAAATGTAAACTTAAAATTTTTTTTGAGAATTCATCTTTTTTATTGGTCGCAAATTCAACTTTTTTTTTGAACATTTGTCTTTTTGGCGAGCAAATTTGTCCTTTTGGATTGAAAATTGATCTTAGACAAAAAAATAATGTTTTCTGGTTGAAAGTTAATTCTTTTTAATTGAAAAGTCTGCTGTTATATTTCTGGTTTAGAATGCATATCTTTCAGTTGATGAGTAAATCATTTGGTTAAAAATTGAACTATTTTGTTAAAAAGTTATCTTTTTTTGGTCGAAAATTCATTAGTTTAAGATTCATCTCTTTGGTTGAAAATTGAACTATTTTATTGAAAATGTATCTCTTTTGGTTAAAAATGCAACTGTTCGATTCAAAATTAATCTTTTTTGGTTAAAAATTCAACTGTCTTTTCGGATTGAAAATTCATCTTTTTTGGTAGAAAATTCATTGGTTGAAGATTCATCTCTTTGCTTGAAAATTTAACTGTTTTATTGAAAGTTCGTTTCTTTTGGTTACAAATGCAACTGTTTGGTGGAAAATTAATCTTTCTTGGTTATGGATTCAACTATTTTCTTGAAAATTTGTCTGTTTTGGTTGAATTCAACTGCTTTTGATGTAAAATTGAAATCTTTTTTTGTTGAAGATTCATCTCCTTGGTTGATAATTAGTTTTTTTTGTTGAAAATTCTACCATTCGCTTGAAGATTCGTCATTCATCTTAGAATGTTAATCTTCTTAGTTGAAAATTAATCTTTTGGGGTTGAAAATTAAACTGGTTTGTAGGAAAATAAACTTTTTGGTTTGAAAATTCAACAGTTTTATAGAAATTTTAACTATTTTGTTGAAAATTCACTTGTATTGTTGAAAATTTATACATAATTTTGATGTTGAAAATCCAACTGTTTTGTAGCAAATTCGTCTTTTCGATTGAAAATTCAACAATGTGGCTGACATTTTTTTGCATTCAAGGCTGAAAAATATTTCTTGGTTGAAAATGCAACACTTTTGTTGAAAATTCATCGTTTGGGTTTGAACATTTGCCCTTGTAGGTTGAAAATTTTGGTTGAAACTTGTTTTTTTTTTTAATTTTAAAATTCAACTATTACATAGTAGTATACCTAGGACAGTGCAGGGAGGCCGGTTCTGTTCCGAGCTAAACGACAGTAAACAGAAAATTCTTATTTCGGCATTGAAAACTAACTTTTTTTAAACTAATCTTTCCGGGTTTGAAATTCAAATGTTTTCTAAAAAAATTCGACTTTAGCTTGAGAATTCAACTGTTTAGTTGAAAATGTATCTTTTTGTGTTAGAAATTTGTCTCTGTTGGTAGACAATAATTCATCTTTGTTGTTTGAAAATGCAACTATTTGTTGAAAATGCAATATGTTCCGGCAACATGTGAAAATGCTTAAAAAGACAATTTTTTAAAATTATTTCCAATTAGGCTATACAGAGAATTAGTTTCTAAATTCTTATTATCTCGCTATAAATAAACGTATAAATGTGGACATTAGGCTTAAAACTGCAGCCTTTACCTCAATTCCCGAAGCCTATTTTGGGTGACATGTTAAAGAGCAAGTAACATTAAAGTTACCATCAAGATAAAATATTTAATAGGTGCCTGCTCAAATAATTAACTCAGATTTATGGAAAATATTTATAGTTTTTTTTTAAGAAACAATATAGAAATTGCTTAAAATTCGTTACATTTTACTTTCAAGACTATTCTTCTCCATGTAAGCCATAAGCTTAACTCTAATGGAACACAATCCCAAGAAAACGGGAAGTAGGCCAGCTTACAACAAAATATATCTTCCGGAATCACCCATTCACCCTGCACATTAATAAACCACAACCCTATATAAGAATACGTCTTATCTCTAAAAGTAGCTTTTTTATATATTTTTTATTTTTTATTTTCAATGTTTTAGACGATACTACTTACTCAGAAGTACCACGTTAACGTTGCCGTTCATTTGTGAAAAATGTTAACGCGTTATTGTTACTTTTTCAAAATATAAATTCTTTGGTTATAGTGAAAAAATTGAATTGATTGATTGATTGAATTGATTTAAAGAACAAGCTTTCATTAAAATATATTGAAGGGGATTGCAATCGGTTGCAATAATAATATAATAATAATCACGCTTTTATTTTTACGCATTTTTAAATTGATTTTTTTTCCTTTTAGTACATATATCAGGTCAAATAAAAGCTTGTAACGAAATAACGTTTTACCTATTGCCGTAACTTTTTTAAGTTACATTTTTAATCAATAATTTAAAATTCTCAAAGTCTTTAGGCAGGTTTTTTTTATTGAAATTGTTTGAAAAAATAATAATTTTTCAATTCAGGTAAAATGATACAGAATCTTACATTTATTTGTGAACTTTATATCGAATTACTTTTTTCAATAAAAATAATTTATCAATAAAAAAAACATCACAAAAAGTGGGGTATTTTGTAGGGTTTCTAAGATTTGAAGAGATTAGAAATTATTTGTTGGAATTCGCACTGAATTTTTATTAATTCATCCTGAATTCTTTTAAATTCTTTGGAATCTGTTGAACTTTTTAAACTGATTTGAATTCTAAATTTACTCAGTTTTAGTTAAATCAATGGATTAAAATTTTTTAAAGTTTTTATTTATTTAATCTTAAGGATCGATTCATAAAATGATCAAAAGATTTGAAATATATTTTAAGGTGTTGTTTCAAATTCCTCGGCATTTTCAAGAGCTCTAAATATTTCTTTGAAATATATTTTAAGGTGTTGTTTCAAATTCCTCGGCATTTTCAGGAACTCTAAAAAATTTCAAGGGATTTCAGAAGATTTTAAAGGATTTGTAGTATTTCAGGTTATTTAAAAATATTACAGAGAAATTTTTAATTGATTTCAGTAATTTAATGTGATTCCCAAAGATTTTTGATATTTTAGGGTATTGCAAAAAATTCCCAGGCGTTTTCAAGGGTCAAGGGATTTCGAAAGATATCAACATTTTTCAATATTTTAGGAAATGTTAACCGATTCCCAGGATTTGTTTATTTATTTCAATAGTTTGAAGAGATTTTATAAACGGAAATATTTTAGTATATTTTTCTATTTTTTTTTAATAAAACAATTTCAAGGGATTTCCAAGGATTTTAATAATTCTAAGAAATTTGAACAAATGTGCATGCGTTTATAAAGAATTTCCTAGAATATCGAAAATTATATTAGATATTTTAAAAGATGCCAAGTGATTTTATAAGATTTCCGTGGATTTCAAGGATTTTAACGAATTTTAAAAGCAATTAAGATATTTTAATATATTTGCCAAGATTCCAAGATGTATCATCACTCGGAATTCTTATTAATTTATCCTGAATTCTTACAAATCCTTTCGAATTTAACTTGAATTGTTTTGTAGTCATAAGTTCCTTCTTTGGTTAGAAATTAGTAGGATTTCAAAGATTTGAAGAGATTTGAAATTGTTCTTTAGAATTCACCCTGAAATCTTTTTAATTTTTCTTTTTTAATTTTCTGAATTTAAAAATTTTTTATTTAATTGGTCCTCAGTTCTGTTAACGTCACCGTGAATTTAATGAATTTCATCGAATTTTTACCTTATTCCTCTAAATTCATTACGATTTTATGCAAATATGTGGAGCTTTTTTGAATTAAATTTTTTTTCAATTCATTGTACTTCTTCGGAATTTAGCTTGAATTGTTTTGAAGTCTTTTGAATTTATCCTAAATTTGTTACCCTTTGAACGCGAAAAAATACCCTATGAACTGGATAAAAAATAACCCTAATTATTTCTTTTAGTGACTAAAGTAATATCTCTAGCCTTTCTTTTTTAGATGCAAATTTTAATTGTGGATTTTTTAAAAGTTTTCTTTGAATTTTTGTACAATTCATCATTTTTTTAAGATGACTGAAACGAGCAATTTTTTTTCATGAGGTATTTTCAGTTATTTTATTAGAACATCTTCTCAATAATTTATTTCTTTAAGCTTTTCTCGATTTTGTGTTTTTATCGATTTGAAAAGACTAAAAATGCTATGTAACTTTTTTTTTTTAATTTACCTTAATAAAAAAGGTAAAAAATGTCTCGATTAGAACATTCAAATAAAAATTAAATAATTTTCAAATTCGATATTCTTGTAAAAATCTTAAAGTAAAAAAACAAGGTAAACAATTACAACAAAAATGAGAAGGAGAAGATTTTAACCGATTTTAGATAATTTTGAGTTGTTTTACTCTTGTACAAAAAAGCTAAAATATTTTCCACAGAAATCTACAAATAAATACAATAAATTACAAACAAAATTACAGCAAAGAGCAACTTTCTTATTATTGGGACAAAATAAAAAAAAAAAGTAATTTGTAGTTTTCTGTAATACCTTATGAATTTTTACAACAAAGTAAAAAATATACCAATCAAAAGTTTAACAAATTTTGGATTTGTAGAAACTTATACTTTATTGTTATTTTTTTTTACTTCTTCGAAAGAAAATACAAGAGAAAATTAGCTATTTGTATTTAATTGTATTTTCTTGTTAAATTTTGTACATTTTTATACCAAAAAATAAATTTTTTAACAAAAGATTAAAGTTGTTATTTCTTGTAAAAATTTGTTCCACAAGGGCATTAAAAGAATGTATCGTTCTCTATAAGGTGTTACTGTCAAACACTTATTTTTCATTCTTACTTAAAATTTATTACATTTCTTGGACTAAAAACAAGACCATACTCTAAAGGATGAATAAATCTGTTTTTGATCAAGATTATGTTTAGATTTTTATTTTTTCTCTGATTTTGATCTATTTGATACGATCTAAAGTGATAGAGATATTCTTTGAAATAAATAATAAAACGGTAATTTAGAGTGGCAGTAAAAACTGTCGCAGCGAGCGCGTGTTTAACGATGCGATCGCTGTGGAATATAAAAAGTTTATTGCTTGATTTTACTATTGGTGTACCGTTAAATTAACTGTTAATTGCCTCTTCCTATAGAACAGAAGATACAGTGTTATGAAAAATTCGTTCCATTGAAAGAATACGTTTATTGCGAGAAATTGTGATTAATTTTTAACAAAACAGGTTAATTTTAACACAAAATATTGGTGTTTTCTACCAAAATAGTCTAAGTTTCAATAATACAGTTGAATTTGCAACTAAAAAAAATGAAATTTTAATGAAATTGATGAATTTTTTATATTCTTTTAACTTTTCAACAAATTTATAAAATTTATAACAAAAAAAGATTAATTCTTCAGAAAAAAATGTAATAGTTCATGTTTCAACCAAGCAAATATTTTACTTTAAATGAAAGTACAGTTGAATTTAACCAAAAAGACGATTTTCGAACAAAATAGTTGAATCTTCAATCAGCCTAATTAATTTACAACCAAACATTATTAACCAAAAAAATAAATTTTCATCAAAACAGTTGAATTTTACACCAACAAAAATGTTGCAGTCAAGAGAGAAAAAAAGTCTAGACGTATTGTTCAATTTTCAAGATATAAAAGCTAAATTCTCTACAAAACAGTTGAATTTTCAACCGAAAAGGAATCCTTTCTAACAAAAATATTAATTAATATGTTGAAGTTAATTTTAACTGAAAATATTTTTAGTTTCTACCAAAATGGTCGAATTTTTAAACGAAAAAGACGAATTTCCAGCTATACAGTTGAGTTTTCAATTAAAAAGTATGTCTTTCGGACAAAATTGTTAATCAATATATTAAAGTTGATTTTCAACCAAAATATTTGAATTTTATACCAAAATAGTCGAATTTTTAAACAAAAAGGATGCAATTTTAATAAAACTGTTGAATGTTGTATATATTTAAAAAAATTTTAACAAAATTATAAAATTTTTCACGAAAAAAGAAATGAATTCTCCATGAGAAATGTAATAGTTGATATTTGAACCACAAAAAGATGAACCAAAATCAATTAATTTTTAACCAAACTTTTGCATTTTTTAACTAGGAAGATGAATTTTCATCGAAGGAGTTGAATTTTTAGTCAAAAAAATTGTCAGTCAAGAGAGGAAAAAAATTGAACCAAATTGTTCAAATTTCAATAAAAAATTGCGAATTTTTTACAAAACAATTGAATTTTCAACCTGAATATATTATATAAATTTTGTTCTAGAAAGTTTCATCAAAATTGTTGAATTTTGTACTAAAATAATTGAGTTTTCAAACCCAAAAAGACGAATTTTTAACAAAAACATTGAATTTTCAACCAAAAAGGATGCCTTTCTAACAAAATTGTTAATTATATAATAAAGTTAATTTTCACCCAAATATTTGCATTTTCTATCAAAATGGTTCAATTCTCAAACAGACAGGATGCAAATTTAATAGAATTATTGAATTTTTATGAATTTTCGAAATTTCAACAAAGTAATAAAATGTTCAACCAAAGAAAAAGAAGAAAAACGAAAAACGTAATAGTTGATATTTCAACCAAAAAAAGATTTCAATTTTATATTAAGAAAACATTTTGTTTCAACTTAAAACGACGAAGTTGAAGTTTCAAATATTTCTACCAAAAGCGAAATAGTTAAATTTCTATTTCAAAAATTAGATTACAACCAAAAAGATGAATTGCAACACAAAATGTAATAGTTGATATTTCAACAAAAAAATTTAATTCAAAATTTACAATAGGTGATTTCAATCAAAAAGACGCATTTTCAATGATCCAATTAAATCCCAAAATGAAACAAATTAGTTTTCAACCAAAATGTTGTGTTTTCAACCAAATAGTTGTTTTATCAACTAAAAAGATAACTATTTTTACATAAAATGGAATAGTTACATTTTCAACAACAAAAAAATACAGAACAAATTTTCCACAAAATAGTTAAATTTCCGATCAAAGAAACGAATTTTTAACTAAAATAAGGAATCTTCAACTAAAAAATGAATTTTTAGCAAAGTAGTTTATAAAAATAAAAATGTTCTATTTTCTTTATAGACTGTGATATCACTGCGCTCAGCTTTGGATTCATCTCGAGAGGAGTTGCGTCGTCTGAAAGAAGACTTTGGCGAATTTTCGACCGAAAATTACGCAAACGTGGTGGAGAGACTCGCTCTGGAAAATCACGTATTGCGACGAAAAATACTCAGCAGAAGCGAATTTTCCAGTGATGCCGCCACCAGCCCTCCTCCACTTGCTGTAACGATCAAAGAGTGAGTTTCGCATATATTTTCCATCGTTGCACAGTGGGGTAGAATCGCCAGAACACGTCTAAAAGTTCTATTTATTAAGTTTAGTATATAAACTTGAAATTCATAAAATTACGTTCTAATATAACCAGCCAATCATGTATTACAGCCTTTTATAATTAGCGTTAACTTTTAAAACGTTTTTTTGCTCAAGAAAGATGACCCTATAATAGTTTTGTTTTCTTAGATTTTCAATCTCAGGCCTTTACCAGCTTCCAGGCCGCGGACTCACCACACTATTGACACTATTTGACACTTTTTCGAGCAAATTCACTACTTTGATACTCTTTCGACAAAAAAAAAAGAAGAAAAACTAAAGACATACTCGTGTGGAAAAGTCTTGACGCTATGGCCCGGCCCAGACCAGACCATCTGGTTTCCAGTCTTGACGCTGATCAGATGGTCTGGCCCGGGCCTGACAGAAAGTGTATTGTTTTTTTTGTGGAGCCCCAGGTCAGATCGTATATGGTCAGCCTCTAGTTATTGGTTGGTCAGCCGCTAGTTATTAGCTGGTCAGCCGCTAGTTATTGGCTGGTCAGCCTCTAGTTACTGCCTTGTAAGCCTCTAGTTATTAGCTGGTCAGCTGCTAGTTACTGGCTGGTTAGCATCTAGTTATTAGCTGGTCAGCCGATAGTTATTGGCTGGTCAGCCTCTAGTTACTGCCTGATCAGTCTCTAGTTATTGGCTGGTCAGCCACTATTTATTGTCTGTCAGCCTCTAGTTATTAGATGATCAGTCTGCTAGTTATTGGCTGGTCAGCTGATAGTTATTAGCTGGTCAACCGATAGTTATTGGCTGATTAGCCGCTAGTTATTGGTTGGCAAGCCTCTAGTTATTAGCTGGTCAACCTGCTAGTTATTGCCTAGTCAGCCTCTATTTATTAGCTGGTCAGCCGCTAGTTATTGGCTGGTCAACCGCTGGCTATTGGCTGATCAGCCGCTAGTTATTGGCTGGTCAACTGCTAGCTATTGGCTGGTTAGCTG